>JAODAL010006734.1:0-130849 GCA_025379985.1 Phyllomedusa bahiana
TTAATAGGACTTTTGTATTGCTGCATGTCACAGCAAAATGCCCCCAAAAATTCAAAGCATGACCCTTGAGCCACTTTGGACAATTGTGAAGAACAAATGTCTGTTAGAAACAACATTTTTTTTATAATAGGACCATGATTATTGCTGTATCTCACAGCAACATGACCCCAAAAAATTATAAATATGACTTCTCAGCCACTATTAAAAATTGTGAGGGAGAAATCACCACTTAAAACGCCACATTTCTGTTCCAAAGGACCATAATTATAGCTGTATCTCACAGCAACATGACCTCAAAACCATTGACAATGCAAAAACTTCTAAAGATAAAGTGAGTAAATGGAATACGGTGTTGTTATGAAACATTGCTGTCTTTTACAGTCTCCTCACAGCAAAACCAGCAAAATGAACTGTTGGGAAAAGAGAATAAAAATTGCAGTAAGAAATGATCATTTAAAAAAAAAAAGTTTTCAAGAGGACCATTTCTGTTTGAAGAGGAATGTGAATAATAATAATAATAATAATTAAATAATAATAATAATAATAATAATAATATTAATAATAATAATAATAATCTTTATTTATATAGCGCCAACATATTTCGCAGCACTTTACAATGTGAAGACCGGCAACTAATCGGTGACCTCGGAAATTGGGGCCACAACATCATCAGAGATCCATGCCTGATTCATCTTGATGAAAGTCAAACGATCCACATTATCTGTGGAAAGCCTGATGCGTTTGTCTGTAATGACTCCTCCAGCTGTGCTGAAGGTCCGCTCAGATATGACGCTGGCTGCTGGGCAGGACAACACCTCTATGGCGTGGCGAGCGAGCTCGGGCCATTCGTCCATTTTGGATACCCAGAAGTCTATTGGGTCCGGAACACATACAAAAACATCGGTGTTGAGATGCAGATAGTCGTGCACCATGATCTTAAGCTGGTCTCTGTGTGTTGGATGTGTGCCCTGCATTGCATGCGTTGGTGAGGTGGTAAATAAAGATTGCCAGAGGTCACCCATTAGGCTTCTGCCACCTTGCCTGCTGCTGCCGCTACGGCTACTTGGCACTCTACTGCTGTCACGTCGCTGATGTTGTTCCACCGTGACATTTGGGGAACGTGAAGCAGACACAACAGATGTCTCCAGTTGATCAATCAACAAGGTCTCCATTTCTGCATTTTACTCTCTATTTGGGTGGGTGGAAGGAAAGTGCTGAGTTTTGTTTTGTACCGGGGATCCAGGAGGGTGGCCACCCAGTAACTGTTGCTCATTTTGATGGCCTTAATGCGAGGATCATGTTGGAGGAAATGGAGCATCCAAGCACTCATGTGAGAGATGGAGCCTTGATTTCCAAATCCTCTTGGTCGAGGGGCACTAGCTAACTGATCTTCCTCATCTTCCTTCTCCGCCTCAAATTCGCGCCAACCTCTTTCCAAGGTAGGGACGTCGGTAACGTCGGTGTCTAGGAATACCTCTTCCTCCTCCTCCTTTTCCTCCAGCACAGCTTCAACACAGCCCTGACTTGCCTGAGATGATGCACCCTGAGAGCTGATGCGCTGCCTTGCACTAGCCCTGGACCCCGAACCACTGCCTAAAAAGCCCGATAAAATTGAGAAACTTTCGGGCCTTGTGGATTCAACGGAGAGAAAGGCTCCGTGTCCGCATCTGTGTCCGTCTCCTCCTCCGTCGCTGGCGGGACCTGTTGTTTCAGAGTGTCCAACGATCGTTGCAGAACTAAGATCACCACAATGCTCATGCTGACAAGGGCATCGTCTGCACTAACCATTTTGGTGGCTTCTTCAAAACTAACAAGGATGGTGCAGAGCTCTTTCACCTGCCTCCACTCTCGGTGGCTCAACACCCCAAGGTCCGCACCGCTGCTTGTTAGGCCATGTGTCATTTCGTACTGCGTAATGGCATTGCGCTGCTGCCACAATCGCTGGAGCATGTGGAGGGTGGAATTCCAGCGTGTTGCCGCGTCAACAATCAGACGGTTGACGGGGAGGCCGAGCTGACGCTGCAACGCAGCCAGTCGGGACGAAGCAGGGTGCGAATGGCAGAAGTGCGAACTTAGACTTCCAGCCTTCCTCAGCAGGCAGTCCAGACCCGGGTAGTTCTTTAGAAATTTCTGGACGACAAGGTTCATGACATGTGCCATGCAAGGGATGTGCTCCAGCCTACCGATCTTAAGGGCAGCCAGCAGATTTCGCCCGTTATCGCACACACCTTCCCCTGGCACAAGGCTCTTGTACCCAGCCACCCACCCCGGTCTCGTTGCGGAGAGCCGTCCACAGCTCCTGACCGGGTGTGTGGACGGTCCCCAAGACAGATTAATTTCAACACGGCCTGGTTTTCTTGGGCCCCTGATGCCACCAGAGGACTTGGGTGAAAGACCCCTTTGCACCATCCCTGCGGTTATGAAGAGCGTGCGCCGAGCCTGTGAGCCACCGTCACCCCCAGAGACATCCACCCAGCTCACCCAGTGAGCTTGGCATCTGGTATTGGGGGCAGGCAAGGGCCATTTACGTGGCGGGGGCCCATCTGTTGTCCCCCCATACGGAAAGGCAACATTTCCAAGCCTGGCAATGCTGACATTCAGGCTTTTGGCTTTGGGATGGTTTGGGTTAAAGTGTTTCTTCTGCTCCCAAACCTGGAAGACAGAAGGCTGGCTGCTAGGGCTGGCCCCTGTATGGCGTGCAGGTCGTCAAACTGGCGGAAGGATAAGGGGTAGGATGGGTCTCTGGTGGTACTGATGGTACTCGGGCGACGGTGGAGGCTGAAGCGGAGGCTGATCCCTGATAGTAGCTCTATCAACAAAGCTTGACTGACCAAAAGTGAAAAAAACACCTGTCTGAAATGTATATGGATAATTAAAAAGGTTTTTTGGTACCTATCGTACACCCGTGGTGATACAAAATTCGGATTCAAATTTAACTGCAAGGTGTCTATAAAAAACTGGCCTGCCCAAAAATGAAAAAACACGTATTGAAATGTTGGGATAATAAAAGGGATTTTTTGGCAGTATCAATTCACCTGTGGTGACTACAAATTTTCGGGTTCAAAAATTTTTAAATGCAAAATGGCCCATCAAAAAGCTGGGCCCGCCCCAAAAAAAAAAAACATTCGAAATGTATACGGAATAATTAAAGGTATTTTTTGGCCCCATCAATTCACCCTTGGTGCTAAAAAAATTTGGTTAAAAAATTTTAACTGCAAAGTAGCTCTATCAAACAAAGCTTGACTGACCAAAAAAAGGAAAAAAAACCTGTTCAAAATGTATCGGATAATAAACGGTTTTTTTGGGACTATCAAAAACCTTTGGTGACACAAAATTGCTGGATTAAATTTTAAATGCAAAAAGCTCTTAACAAAGCTTATGAAAAAAAGTGAAAAAAAAACCTGTCGAAAAGTATACGGGTAATAAAAGGTATTTTTGGACCTATCAGTACACCCGTGGTGATCAAAGTTGTGGATTCAAATTTAAAATGCAAGGTGGCTCTATCAACAAAAACGGCCTGGTAAAGTGAAAAAAACAGTACTGAAATGTATACGTGTATAAAAAAAATATTTTTGGGACTTATCAATTCACCTGTGGTGATACAAAATTGCTGTATTTAAATTTAACTGCAATGTCGCTCTATCAACAAAGCTTGTGACCAAAAGTGAAAAAAAAAAAGTCTGAAATGTTACGGGTTTAAAAACTGTATTTTTTTGGGACCCATCAGTAACCTGTGGTGCTACAAAGTTTTCGGTTTCAAATTTAACTGCAAGGGGGCTCATAAAAAAGCTGGCCCGCCCAAAGGAAAAAAAACGTTTGAAATGTAACGGGGTAATAAAAGGTATTTTTTGGGACCTATCAATTCACCCGTGGGATACAAAATTTCTTATTCAAATTTTCTGCAAAGTGCTCTATCAAAAAGCTTGGACCAAAAATGAAAAAAAAAAACCCCGTCTGAAATGTATACAGATAAAAAAAGGTATTTTTGGCACCTATCAGTACACCCGTGGTGACTACAAAAATTCTGGGTTTAAAATTTAAAACCCGCAAGGGGCTCTATCAACAAAGGGCCTCGTAAAATGAAAAAAAAAACGTTCTGAAAAATAACGGGTGATAAAAGGTATTTTTTGGCACATCAAATTTCCCCGTGGGAACAAAAATTTCTGTATTTAAATTTAAATGCAAAGTAGCTCATCAACAAAGCTTGATGACCCAAAAAATGAAAAAAACACCTGTCTGAAATGTATACGGATAATAAACGTATTTTTGGCACCTATCTACCCGTGGTGGACTACACGTTGCTGGTTCAAATTTAACCAAGGTGGCTTATCAACAAAGTGGGCCGCGCCAAAGTGAAAAAAAACAAAGTATCTAAAAAGTTACATAATAAAAGGTATTTTTTGGCCCTTCAAATTCACCTGTGGGACTACAAAATTTCTCTATTAAAATTTAACTGCAAATACTCATCAACAAAACTTGATGACCAAAGTGAAAAAAAACTGTCTGAAAGTAACAGTAAAAAAAGGTATTTTTGGACCTTTAGTACACCCGTGGTGACTACAAAATTGTTGGATTCAAATTTAACTGCAAGGTGGCTCTATCAACAAAGCTGGCCTGCGCCAAAGTGAAAAAAAAAACACGTATCTGAAATGTATACGGGATAATAAAAGGTATTTTTGGCACCTATCAAACTGTGGTGACTACAAAAATTGCTGGATTCAAATTTAACTGCAAGGTGGCTATATCAACAAAGCTGGACATGGGCAAAATTGAAAAAGAACACCTATCTGAAATGTATTACTGATAATAAAAGTGGAGTTTTGCACCTAACAAATAGACCTGCAGATACTAGAAAAGATCTGTATCCTAATATAAGGCAATGCAATGTCTAAACAAAGTTTTGGCTGTACAATATCCAATATCCTTTATAGAGCTTGTCTGTGTTCGCCCGCCCCCCCCCCACCCCGCTCTCTCCCGTGACTTTACAGCGGTAGATGCTCCTTTAAAATTCTCTGCCTAACTACCTAAAATCTGCAAATCTCTGATCTAACTAAGTTCTAAGGATCACAGTTAAAAGTAGAGTTGTCTCTGTGAAAAAATAGAATAATGTCGCTGAGCTGTTTGCTGAGCTGTTTGGACAGTGGCAGAGCGCACGTCCTACTGCTATGAGACGCTGACACACACTGATCATGACCAGGAAGGACTTTTCTATGTAAAACGAAGGGTCATGTGATTTTTCCAGCCAATCGCAACCATACACATCCCAGTCATGACGTCGCACACACATCTCACCCTGCTCTATTCTGTAAGCTGATTGCTGGCCGCCCAAAATGACAGGAAGCGCAGAAAATGGCGCGATATTAGTAGATTATGCACAGATTTTAACCTACATTATTGCGTGATCTAAAAAATCCGATCAACGTAAATACCGTGCCGATTTCAACTTTGTCGATAATAATCGCTCAACACTAGTGTTTATTAAATTTTAACACCTTAAGTTTTCAGTAAATCTGAAATGTTGCTCCTTCAATTTTGAGCCCTTTAGTTGACTTAAATATCACCCTAGAGCCACATATCCAATTTTTCTAAAACATGGTGGAATCAGGGAAATCATTGCGTTCACCTGTTAATATATATTGGGTTTCAGTATAAAAGGATTAAAATTTAAAATCTGTACAAAAAGTGTTTTTTTCAATTTCAACTCTACTTTGCTTTAATTCCTGTGAAACAACTAGAAGGTTAACAGATTTTTCAAAGAATATTTTGAATACTTTAATGGAGGAGTTTTTGAAATAAAATGATTTATTGGGCAGTCTAACATACATGTTTCTTGAAGCCACATCAGAAACGAACTGGTTCTAAAAAAAAATAAGCCCCCTAATGTCCTAAGAAAATTAAGAAACATTTAAAAACAATACCAACATAAAGTAGACATATGGTAAATGCTAGCTATAAACTATTTTTCACAAATAATCAAGGTTTGTAAGGACCAACATTTTTTACTTACTTAATGCACAAATTGTTGCAACAAAATATTCTCTAAATCACATGGATACGTAAAAGCATTAAAAAGTTATTCACACATAAAGTGAAACATGTCTGATTTGAAAGATGGGGCTCTGTCATAAAGGTCAAAACTGGCTGTGGTGGTAAGGGATTAACCCACTGATGAAACAGCAAGGACTCTGTAGCAAATTGGGTACTAAACAATAGGGTGTATATTAGGGTTTATAGGGTTATTATCTCGAGGATCTGTCTCTGACACAGAAGCAGAAACTCATCCTATAATCCCCTGAAGATTACTCTGTCAAGAAGTTGGATTATCGCCCCAACATGGGCAGCCCCATCTATTGGTGACTGATCCCAGATAATGCACTGTTATGATCTATAAGTCATAGTCCTCAAATAAGGCATTAATTCATCCCATGAAAAGGCAGGCCACATTCCAGTCTCAAGGTGTTTCCCCTTGTAGATGGTGATCTGATTCATTGGGTTACCATCAGTGTAAAGTTAAAAATTAATACCCCCTGACTCCTCGAAGGGCAATCACAATCTGTGTCCTACTGATGGTGAGGAGAAGAGAAATTGAGAATCCTCTCTCTATTTAAGTGCCAAACTGTAAGACCTCCAATGTGTTCTTAACAAGTACATTGAGACTTCTAAGCTTATTAACAAGTACATTGATGCAACATGGCTATATCCCTAAAATATTGCTGGTATTGATCATAATCGAGTGTTCTTTCTTTGTTATTTTGGGATGTTATTTTAATTAGTATTGGACATTAAAAGTTACATTTTATATACTGTACATGCAGAGTGTTTTTTCATGATAATACCTACACCTTCTGGGGCCACCTTTTATGGTACTCTCAACAGGATATATTGACCCCAATGCTGGCTTATCACAATATTACTTTATATGTCTTATTTTTGTTTCCCCAAAAATAAGACAGTGTCTCATATAAATTTTTGCTCCTAACTATGCACTAGGTCTTAAAAAAATCCTAATTTCTTAATATACTGTAGTCATCTCATTACAAACATCAGCATAACCAGTCAAACTCTGAAGCAACAGGTAACCTCAGTCACACTATCTCATCAGTGTGCTGTGCCTGCAGTGTATAAAGTGAGGGACTCAGATCACCCTGTACAAGCAGCTATGCAGTCAGCTCCCCCTGCAGAGTTGGTATGTTCCACAGCTTTCTGTAGGATCTCCTGACAAAATGAAAGTAAAAGCCTTCTCCCTGTAATATTGAGGTACACTCTCTGGATTGCTTATGACATGTATTTGAGAAAAGTCTTATAATTTCATCTACTATCAATGTGTGTTTGTTTGTGTTGAGGTGATAGGTGCTCTTGTAGCAATGACAGCCGCTAGGCCTTATTTTCAGGAGAGGCCTAATATTTCTCAGCTTGAAAAAAATTGCTCTAGGTCTTATTTTCGGAGGATGTCTTATTTTTGGGAAAACACGGTCCTAATTCATATCCACTGTCCCCTGTATGGTCAGTAAATTTCTAATTCTAATTGTGGTGGATATTTTTGCATTAAATATAACATTTTAGGGGATACTTGCTATAATTCTTTTTGTGATTTTTCATTTTCACTCACTTAGTATAACCAATAGATACTGCATCACAAACTTCTGGGCAACCTCACTGGTAAGGTGCTCACCATTTGGGAAGACCTTTAGACAGGAGTGACTGTATGCTGCTCATGACTGACTCTGGCAGCACTAATCGCCAGTTTAGCAGCATTTTTATTTTCCTATTGTGAAAATTTTAATATTTCAGTTACTTGTGGAGACAAATGGAATATCACTTGAGATAAACTTTTAATTTTGGCATGTACTTTGACCACTAAAGAGGAAGGGCCAGACATAATTACACCATACTAAGAAGTAAGTCCTTAGTTTAGTAGGCCTGTCATTGGAACAGTTCTCTTTATTGGATATACATAGATTGTCTAATAGCAAATACACAGGGCACCACCTGGAACCATCTTCTCTGTTTATACATAGTTTACTCTATGCAGATTCCTTGTGCAAAACAAAATATCATTCTTGTAAAACATAAACAACTTCTGGGCTAAAACTTTAATTTTATGAGAAATAACTCAGGGCTTATATTGTATACAACCATTTGTCTTACTATACAATATTTAGTACATAATAAAAAGAACGGAGGTAAATTTTTGTTAGTTAACATTTTAGGAATAATTAAGACAATGAAAGAGTCATTATTGGCAATATAATCTTGATGTAGCCATTTCACACTGAAAGATATAATGATTAAGCTATAATCATTTTTTTTTTCTGTTTGCCTTGTCCAATAACTGCTAACATTCCATTCTGTGATTTAAACAATGGTCTTTTAGAAGAGCAGAATGAAAATAATATTCATTGTAAATCAATTTTGTTTCAGTGAAGTCTGAAAAGAAAACGGAATCACAGATTCCATTATAAAATAAACTATCTCTGGACAATGGTCGTGTAGTAATGATTCTCTTCACAAAGGAGACCTCCAGTGGTAACAATAATTGTTACACATTGACATTAAAGGATTCTAGAATTTTTCCAAAGAAAAGTTAAATTGAAGCTTACATGGAGTGCCTGAATACAGGGCTGCTATCAATCAGTAACTCAAGTGCCTCATACAACCGACGCATCTGGGTCACCCCTCCTATTACCAGTGCCTATCTTGCAGTATATTATTGGGATCCTTTTTTTTAATTTGACCAGGGTAAGTGGCAGAAGTAATGCCATTATGATGGCCCTGCCTGAATTTGTTTATTCCTAGACAGTTAATCTCAGGATACTTCGGAGGAGGGGGGGGGGGGCTGAGTAATTTGTATACTTACATTCCCTGAATGCTTGTTCATACACCCTGTGCAAAATGTTGTGAATTAAAATATTAGGAATAGGTTCAGAGACAGAAGAAATTAGTGAATGCATATGTAGTGCAAAAAAAGGAACATCCTAACTACAATTTATAAATGTACCAAAGGCCAGTAAAGAAGTGATTTATGTCTAGGTTTGTAAGAAGATGGAGACATCCATTTTACACATGGAGAAGAAGCAAGGACATGACTTAAATTCATAGGGACTTATAGTAAAATTATAATGGGGTCCCACAACCTAATGAGAATAAAATAAATAAGCAGCATAAGTAGCAATAAATAAGGTTTGGATAAAGTATAAATAAAAATACTAGTAGTAGTGCTGAAGAGCAGAAAGCCACCGATTTCTTGTTCCCTACAAAAAGCAACAATGCTCTTGTACCTGAGGGCCACTCACCCTTCAACCACTAGGCTCCATAGCATCCATTACATCTGCTATGACTATAGTTACGTCCATGGGAAGAAGGTTTCCATATCATCTTAGACAGGGGACCCAACCGCCAGGCTGTGGCGCATGCTCTGCAGGTCCGCGGCCATGGTGACATATGATGCCGACCATCCGGTGACTTTTAGTCCCATTACTGTCCCTGCTTTCCCTATCATTGCAGATACAGCGCTCACTGAGCGCCGTATCTACAGCGGTCATCAGCAACGCAAGGGGAGTGATGCAGAGGTGTCGTCACACCCCTTGCCCCGCCCGGTCCTACCGGACGCCAGAGGCAGCATCTCTGCAGGGGATCGGGAAAGGTGAGTAACTTTCTTTTTTTTTTTTTTAACTAATCTGGCTGTTGCTACAAGAGGGTATATATTTATCTATTATTACTGGAGGGGGCATGCATTTATTACTACTGGAGTGGGCATCTTTTTTTTTTTACCGTAGGGTGCTTGTATTTATTATTACTGGAGGCGGCATATTTGTATCTATTATTACTGGGGGGGCATATGTTTATATTTACTGGAGGGGGCATATATTTATCTATTATTACTGGGGGGCATATATTTATTTATTATTACTAGAGGAGCATATACTTATTATTACTGGAGGGGGCATATATTTATTTTTTATGATTGGGGGTATATATTTATAATTAATGTAGAGGACATATATTTATCTATTACTGTAGGGGTCATATATGTTATTACTGGAGGGGGCATATATTTATCTATTATGACTGGAGGGGCATACATTTATTATTACTGGAGGAGGCATATATTTATTATTACTGGAGGGGGCATGTATTTATCTATTATTACTGGAGGGGGAATATATCTATTATTACTGGAGGGACATATATTTATTATTACTGGAGGGGGCATGTATTTATCTATTATTACTGGAGGGGCATAACTTAATTATTACTGTAGGGAGCATATATTTATTATTACTGGAGGGGGCATATATTTATCTAATACTGGAGGGGGAATGTATCTATTATTACTGGAGGTGGCATGTATTTATCTATTATTGCTGGAGGAGGCATGTATTTATTTATTATTACTGGAGGGAGTATATATTTATATTTACTAGAGGGAACGTGTATTTATCTATTATTAGTGGAGAGGGCATATATTTATTATTACTGGAGGGGGCATGTATTTATTATTACTGGAGGGGGCATATATTTATTATTACTGGAGGGGGCATGTATTTATCTATTATTACTGGAGGGGCATAGATTTATTATTACTAGAGAGGGGCTCTATTTATCTATTATTACAGGAGGGGGCATGTATTTATCTATTGTTACTGGAGGGGGCATGTATTTATTTTTACTTGAGGGGGCAAGTATTTATCTTTTATTACTGGAGAGGGCATGTATTTATTTTTACTGTAGGGGGCACATATTTATCTATTACTACTGGAGGGGGGCATGAATTTATCTATTATTACTGGAGGGGGCATGTATGTATATAATATTACTAGTGATGAGCGATTGTGTCAACTATCGTTATCGATTCGATAGTCGATATCGGCAATTATCATAACGATTTCCGATAGTCAATAACAGATTATCGCCGATGACCATTAAAGTCTATGGGATAGGAACAACAGCTTCATTCTTACACCCAAACAGGGATGGAGAAGCTGGAAATAACATCCACAACAGCAAACTGGATACGTGCTACATCTTAGGCAAGACAATTAAGTTATAAAAGTCACTGAAAAAGAGTCACAGACCATTCACTATTCCTGTCTTGTACCACAGCATGACCCTTAAATCTGCATGACAGACAAATTAAAAAGTGCCAGAAGGCAGTATTATGTGAACTATCATTTTACTTGAACTGGACATTTACTATCCCTGTCCTGGAACGCAGCATGACCCTTAAACCTGTCTGACCCACAGATTAAAAAGTGCCGGAAAAAGAAGTCTTTCAACCACCATTTTAGTTGAACTGGACATTGACTATGCTTGTCCTGGACCGCAGAATGACCCTTAAACCTGCATGACCCATAGATTAAAAAGTGCTGCAAAAAATGAGTCTTTCAACCACCATTTTAGCTGAACTGGACATTGACTATACCTGTCCTGGGCCACTGCATGAGCCCCAAACCTGCATGACCCCCAAATTAAAAAAGTGTCAGAAAAAGGAGTCTTTGAACCACCATTTTAGTTTCACTGTACATTGACTATACCTGTCCTGGACCGCAGCATGACCATTAAACCTGTCTGATCCACAGATTAAAAAGTGCTGGAAAAAGGAGTCTTTGAAACACCATTTAAGTTGAACTGGACGTTGACGATATCTGTCCTGGACCGCAGTATGACCATAAAACCTGTCTGACTCACAGATTAAAAAGTGCCAGAAAAAGGAGTCTTTGAACCGCCATTTCAGTTAAACTGGACATTGACTATACCTGTGCTGGGCCACAGCATGAGCCCCAAACCTGCATGACCCCCAGATTAAAAAAGTGCTGGAAAAAGGAGTCTTTGAATCACCATTTTAGTTGAACTGGAAATTGACTATACCTGTCCTGTGCCACAGCATGAGCCCCAAACCTGCACGACCCCCAGATTAAAAAAGTGCCGTAAAAAGGAGTCTATTGAGAGCTGAGGTCAATCTGACCATCGGTCAATCGTCCATCTATATTAGTGCATGAATTGAAACTGCTAGATTTGTAAGTGATAGATTGTAAGTGATTTTAAGAAATAGGGCAGAGGAATCCTGCTATCATCTGATCATGTTTTTCTTCCCCTCTTCACAGGTACGTTGTGTGAACTACATCCCTCAGCAACCCCACTGCAATTTCTGTTTGATTATATTGTATATTTGAATGGTACGTTGTGTGAACTACATCCCTCATCAACCCCACTGCAATTTCTGTTTGATTATATTGTATATTTGAATGGTAGGTTGTGTGAACTACATCCCTCAGCAACCCCACTGCAATTTCTGTTTGATTATATTGTATATTTGAATGGTACATTGTGTTAAGGGATAGCATCTCAGCCCTGTATTCCTTAATTTACCCTGTGTTTATTTGTCCAGCCATTTGATCCCAAACCTTACATTGAAGTCTGTTTTCTGTGAAGGGCCATTTGTAATTTCACCCATTTACGACACCTGAGGTCCCAGATGATACTAATTGAGCTGCAGAAAGTACCCTAAAACTTTGAGAGCTGAGGTCAATCTGACCATCGGTCAATCGTGCATCTATATTAGTGCATGATTTGAAACTGCTAGATTTGAAAGTGATAGATTGTAAGTGATTTTAAGAAATAGGGCCGAAATGGGACAGAAGTGGGCTCAATGGGGCCAGGAGGATAATTTTTTTGTGAGTACCTGATCTTTACACCCCACACCTCATTCACTATGCTCACTCTTGCTGTCTACCTCGTAGCCATCTCCCTCCTACTGTACCATCCAGTCTCAGCCCTTGACAATTCTATCCATATCAGCGCCTCTCTCCTCCCCTCACCCATGTATACATCCCACACACTATTCTCCCTTTTCAACTACAACAAATCACCTGCTCACATAGTGCCACACAAGCGCCGCTCACACACATCACTTAACCATCTGCTGTCGCTTTTCATCTCTCTGCTTCTCGCTGCAGGAGAACATCTCTCCTAACCCGGCCCTCCTTCCTTTACTGCTCATCCCACCTCCTCCTCAGCCTCCATAGAAACCCTGCTAACCTGCTTGCTATTCACTGTACATCTTTTTCTGCCCCTTTTAAATGTGCCTGTGGAACGCCCGATCTTCCAAAAAAACTACTGTGTTCATGCCTGTTTCTTTCTCCTCCCCAACCCCAAGCTCTCACGGGAAAAATAGGGCCCAGCAATCTGACACCACTCCTGCTGCCCTCCCCTATGGCGGCCTACACTTCCCCACACCCCCAAACCTGAAAACAGGCGGGGGGTGGAGTTGGCATACTTCTTCCCCACACTGCACTTACCGGGTCATTCCCCCGTACTCTCCCTCCCTTTCCCTTCCTTTTGGGTCCACACTCTCAAACTCTTCCCCCGTTTTCTCTCAGAGTCGGGTTTTGTGTACAACCCCCATCTCCCCCCCATTTTTGGTCATTTTGCCCCTGGCCCCCTTATTTCCTCTCTACTGAAATACCCCACCATCGGGGTGATTTAAACCCCCCATTGTTTCCCCCTTGTCCCCTTTCTGCCCTTATTTCCTTTTCACAATCTCTTCTTTTGGCCCCCTTCGCGGTTTCAATTCCCCCACCCAAAAGGGAGGGAACTCACTTGATTTGGTTTTTTGCTTTTCCCATCAATTTCTAACCTAAAATAATTCTCCTTATGCTCACTCTGATAAAAACCTCATTTTCTACTATCAAATTTTTTCGCACCCCCTTTTACAACCTCATGTCATCCATTCAGAAAACCCTCCTTTCTATTAAAACTCAGGCTCACAGACACCATCAGTCCTCGCTGCCCCGAAACTCCCCCCTCTTCTCCTGACCGGGCTGTTAAAATGTTACAATGAAACACCCATCCACCCGGTATTTTAGCCCCAACTAAACACATTTTGCACCCCCAGGGGCGACGCCCCACCTTGGAAATCCTTAACTCCCCAAACTGCAGCGCTTTTCCCGGGGCGGGAGCGTTTTGGGGAGAAAGTCAAAGCTACCTGCAGATTTTCTCCACAAAATTCATGCTAAACTTACATACTGCCCTTTCACTGCGCCAAAAAAAAATTTTACCTCCCTATCTAAACCTTACACAACAACCCCAAAACCCCCTGTTTGACACCTTCCACTCCCCCCTCAGCCCAAAAGCCACGCCCCGGTCACTGACCTCCGTCTGAAAAAAGGGCCCACTTCAAAACAAAATTGACAATCCCGCAAAACATCTCATCTCAAAACCAAGCAGAACCCACCCTTTCCCCTCCCCGAATCCATTATCTGCTTCAGCTTTTGACCTAACACGAAAAAAGAAACCCCTTTTTCCTGTCTGTCGCCCCACCCCCTGCTCTAGTGAACCCCTTTCCCCCCCACCTTGTCCCCGTCTATTCTCCAGCTATCTCTCTCACCTTACTGCAACTTCAACCTCCCTCTCTCCACTGGGATCTTCCATCCCTTCTTTAAACGGCTACTATCACCCCTTACTAAAAAAGCCCCCTCTGGCCCTCCTGCCCTGCCCAAATACCACATGTCTCAACCTGCCCTTCATCTCTAAAACCCCAAAACTTGGTTAATCCGCTTAATTCGCTATCTCTCTGATAATTCTCTTCTCGATTCTTTGCAATCAGGTTTCCGCATGTTACACTCCACAGAAACTGCTCTAATTAAAGTCTCTAACGATCTCCACAATGCTAAATCTCAGGGTAAATACTCGGTGTTGGTTCTGTTGGATCTCTCTGCAGCATTTGACACTGTTGATCACCATCTTCTCCTCAGCATGCTCCGTGCTATTGGCATCCAGGACACCGCTCTCTCTTGTTTCTCTTCCTACCTCTCTGATCGCTTCTTCAGTGTCTCATTTGCAGGTTCTACTTCTTCTCCTCTCTCTCTTGCTGTTGGGGTCCCTCAGGGTCAGTTCTTGGTCCACTCCTCTTCTCAATCTATTACAGCCCCCATTGGTCAAACCATCAGTAGATTTGGCTTCCAGTACATTCTATGCTGGATGACACCCAATTATACACCATCTTTCCGAGACCCCCCTTGCTACAAAAACACCATGACTGTCTGTCCGCTGCCCTTTGACATCATGTCCTCGCTCTATTCCAACTAAACCTCACTAAAACGGAACTTCTTGTTTTTCCCCCATCTACTAACCAACCCCCATCTGCTATTTGTGTGTGGCAAAACCATAACACCTAGGCAGCAGGCCCACTGTCTTGAGGTTATTCAAGACTCTGATCTGTCCTTCACCCTTATATCCAATCCCTTGCCCTCTCCTGTCACCTGCACCTCAAGAACATCTCCAGAATCCGTCCTTTTCTCACTTTCAAACAACTCAAACCCTCATTGTCGCTCTTATTCTTTCTCGTCTTGTTTATTGCAACTCCTTGCTTATCGGTCGCCCACTCTGCAAAGTCTCCCCTCTCCGATCTGTCCTGAATGCAGCAGCCAGGCTTGTCTTTCTCTCCAGCCGCTATACTGATGCCTCTACCCTGTGTCAGTCAAATGCACTGGGTTGCCCATTCATACAGGATACAGTATAAACTCATCACACTCACCCATAAAGCTCTCCACAGCGCTGCATCCCCCTACATCTCCTCCCTCATCTCTGTCTACCACCCTGCCCGCTCTCTCCGCTCAGCTACGGACATCAAACTACAGACCACAATCATCCGAACCTCCCATGCCCGTCTTCAAGATTTTGCACGTTCTGCACCCGTTCTCTGGAACATCCTACCACGTACCTTCAGGCACAACCCCAGCCTTCGCAGTTATAAGAGTGTCCTGAAAATACATCTTCTTAGGCAGGCCTACCAAAACCCCTAATTGCTAACCCACACCTTCTATCACACACATTTCTGTCACTCCCTACACTAGGGCAATCACAGGCACTTATCTGTATATACACTCACTGGCCACTTTATTAGGTACACCTGTCCAACTGCTCGTTAACACTTAATTTCTAATCAGCCAATCACATGGTGGCAACTCAGTGCATTTAGGCATGTAGACATGGTCAAGACAATCTCCTGCAGTTCAAACCCAGCATCAGTATGGGGAAGAAAGGTGATTGAGTGCCTTTGAACGTGGCATGGTTGTTGGGTTTGCCAGAAGGGCTGGTCTGAGAAATTTCAGAAACTGCTGATCTCCTGGGATTTTCACGCACAACCATCTCTAGGGTTTACAGAAATGGTCCGAAAAAGAAAAAACATCCAGTGAGCGCAGTCCTGTGGGCGGAAAGCCTTGTGATGCCAGAGGTCAAAGGAGAATGGCAGACTGGTTCGAGCTGATAGAAAGGCAACAGTGACTCAAATTGCCACCCTTTTACCACCAAGGTAGGCAGAAGAGCATCTCTGACGCACAGTACGGCGAACTTTGAGGCAGATGGGCTACAGCAGCAGAAGACCAGACCGGGTGCCACTCCTTTCAGCTAAGAACGGGAAACTGAGGCCCCAAATTTCCCAAGCTCATCGAAATTGGACAGTAGAAGATTGGAAAAACGTTGCCGGGTCTGATGAGTCTCGATTTCTGCTGCGACATTTCGGATGGTAGGTAAGAAATTTGGCGTCAACAACATGAAAGAAATGGATCCATCCTGCCTTGTACAAGGGTTCAGGCTGGTGGTGGTGGTGTCATGGTGTGGGGAATATTTTCTTGGCACTCTTTGGGCCCCTTGGTACCAATTGAGCAAGGTTGCAACGCCACAGCCTACCTGAGTTTGTTGCTGCCCAAAAGTCCATCCCTTTTGACTACAATGTACCCAACATCTGATGGCTACTTTCAGCGGGATAATGCGCCATGTCATAAAGCTGGAATCATCTCAGACTGGTTTCTTGAACATGACAATGAGTTCACTGTACTCAAATGGCCTCCACAGTCCCAGATCTCAATCCAATAGAGCATCTTTGGGATGTGGTGAACGGGGGGAATTCGCATCATGGATGTGCAGCCGACAAATCTGCGGCAACTGTGTGTTTGCCATCATGTCAATATGGACCAAAATCTCTGAGAAATGCTTCCAGCCCCTTTGTTGAATCTATGCCACTAAAAAATTGAGGCGGTTCTGAAGGCAAAAGGGGGTCCAACCCGTTACTAGCATGGTGTACCTAATAAAGTGGCCGGTGAGTGTAGATGTACTGTCATGGTGGCAGGTTCACCCAATTTTTCTTTGTTTGTTTTTTGTAAACCACCTCATATATATGAAACAAGGCTGGACCATTGTAAACTTCGTACTTCTCCCCCTTTTTTTCCCCAGGCACCCTCATAGATTTTAAGCTCTTGCGAGCAGGGCCCTCACACCTTGTGTCTCATCTGTAAGTAGCTCTCACTGTGTAATGTCTGTCTTTTATCTGTAATTATACCCTCTACATTGAAAAGTGCTGCGGAATATGTTGGCGCTATATAAATAAAGATTATTATTATTATTATTATAACCACCATTTTAGTTGAACTGGACATTGACTATACCTGTCCTGGGCCACAGCATTAGCCCCAAACCTGCATGACCCACAGATTAAAAAGTGCCGGAAAAAAGGAGTCTTTCAACCACCATTTTAGTTGAACTGGACATTGACTATGCTTGTCCTGGACCGCAGCATGACCCTTAAACCTGCATGACCCATAGATTAAAAAGTGCCGCAAAAAGGAGACTTTCAACCACCATTTTAGCTGAACTGGACATTGACTATACCTGTCCTGGGCCACAGCATGAGCCCCAAACCTGCACAACCCCCAGATTAAAAAAGTGCCGGAAAAGGGAGCTTTAACCCACCATTTTATTTAACTGGCATGGACTTACCTTCCTGGACCGCATATGACCTTTAAACCGTCTAAAACCCACAGATTAAAAAGTGCTGGAAAAAGGAGTCTTTAAACACCTTTTTAGTTTCACTGTACTTGACAAATACCTGTCCGGCCCCGCAGCATCCCATTAAACCTGTCTGACCCAGATTAAAAAGTGCGGGAAAAAGGGTTTTTGAAAACCATTTTTATTTTGAACTGTCTTGAACTATACCGCCCCTGGCCCCGCAGCATGACCTTAAAACATGTCTAACCCCACAATTTAAAAAGTGCCGAAAAAAGATCTTTGAAACCCTTTTTTAGTTGAAGGCATTGACTATACTGTCCGGCCGCAGTATGACCATTAACCCCTTCTGACCCAAAATTTAAAAAGTCCGGGAAAAGGATCTTTGAACCACCCTTTAGTTAAACGGGAAAATGCTATACCTGTTCGGGGCCCACCCTTTACCCCCAAACCCTCATACCCTCAATGTTTTGACGTTTATTTGGCTATCGCATGGGGCACGCAAGTCGCCACCAATCGATAAGGTTTTTCGATAGTGACAGTCGATTATGAGCAAATACCTTAAAAGTCTGTGGGAGGCAAAAAACACTTTCATTCTTACACCCAAAAACGGCTGGAGAAGCGGAATTAACATCCAAAACATCAAATGGATACTGCACTCTTAGGCAACCACTTAGATTATAAAAGACAGAAAAAAAAACACACAACTTCACTATCCCTGTCTTGTACCACAGCTTTACCCTTTAACCTGCATGTCCCTAAAATTTAAAAAAGTGCCAAAGGCAATGATTTAACCATCATCTTACTTGAACGGGACATTGAATATCCCTGTCCTGGAACGAGATGTGCCCCAAACCTCATGCCCCCAATTTTAAAGTCCCGGGAAAAAGGAGTCTTTCAACCCCCAAATTTTTTTTCACGGACTTGACTAGACCTGCCGGGGCCACAGCATGACCCCCAAAACCTCATCCCCCCACATTTAAAAGTCCGGGAAAAAAGGAGTTTTCAACCATCATTTTATTTTCATACTTGATATACCTGTCCTCCCAGCATGAGCCCCAAACTGCATAACCCCCAATTTAAAAGTCCGGGAAAAAGGATCTTTCAACCCCTTTTATTTTCAGGGAAAATTGCATACCTGTCCGGGGCCACAGAGCCCCGGGGCCGGATTTACAGGGGTGCGGTAAGCCCAGGCTGGGTCCGTCATCTATTAAACGCAGGTTAAAATCCCCTTATGACGAGCAACAAAAACTGTCGTGCGAAGCGATGGGGAAAGCGGAAGTGTGAGAACTCCACCCTTTCCCTCGTACACAGTCAATACCTGGGTAGCGCTTGCCCCCCCGTATATGTGGACCAATGACTTCACTTGGAAATATGGTGGTTAACGTCCTGTTACACCGGGGCCCTTTATCTTGGCATTCTTTTTCTCATTTTACTCAACTTTCGAGGAAATGGTCTTGACTTTGTTCTTGTCCGTGCTCCATACTCCTGTCCCTGAAACCACATCTGGTAAATTTTTTCCTTCCTCCCTTGAAAAATTCAGGAATTTTTTTAACAGCTATTTTGACATGCAATTTTTTTAGTACTTAATTCTAGAAAACACTTTTTTAAAAATTGGGAGGGAATCCCCCCATGTTTTGTTTCTTTTTTAATTTTTTAAAAGGGGTTTGTCTCAAAAAAGGGGATTGATAGCATGTTAAAGATTTTGCAAAAAAAAAGTCATTTTGCAATTGTGTCCATTAACATGCCCCTACCTTTCCTTTTCTGACAGCAAAATCACCCTTACCCACTCTTGACCTTTAAAGAACAAATGCTGTTAGAAACAACTTTTTTTTAGAAAGGACCCAAGTAAGTTTTCCTTTTCACAGCAAAAATGCCCCCAAAAATTAAAAAGCATGACCCTTGAGCCCTTTTGGAAAATTTGGGAAAGAAAAAAAATGTCTTTTAAGAAACAAAATTTTTTTTTAAAGGGACCTGTAGATAGTCAGGTCACACAAAATCCCCCCAAAAAATAAAAACTTGACCCATGATCCATTTTGAAAAATTGTAAAAAAAATTTCTGTTAGAAAAACATTTTTTTATAATGGGACCTGTATAAGCTCATTCCAAAAAACCCCCCAAAAATTCAAAACTGACCCATACCCATTTTTGACAATTGTGAAGAACAATGTCTATAAAAAACATTTTTTTAAAAGGACCTGTAGTTTTTCCCCCTTTTAAAAGCACATGACCCAAAAAATTAAAAAAAGACTTCTCCCCACGTTAAAAATTTTTAAAGGAAAAAAAAGCCACTTAAAGCCCTTTCTGTTCCAAAGGCCATGATTATTGCTGTATCCACAGCAACATCCCCCAAAAAAATTATAAAAAAGGATTTCCCGCCACTGTTAAAAATTGTGAGGCAACATCCCCCAAACCATTGAAAATGTGAAAAATTCTAAGATAAGTGATAAATGGGAATGGGGTTTTTTGTCATAAAAAATTTTGCTTTTTTATCTCCTCACAGCAAAAACCGCAAAATAACTGTTGGAATTTGAAAATAAAAATTGCAGTAAAAAAATGAAAATTTAAAAATAAGTTTTTAAAGAGGACCATTTTGTTTGGAGAAAAATTGAAGAGCCCAGAAACTAATGGGTCCCCGGGAAATTTGGGGCCAAATATCATCAGAGACCCATGCCTGTTTCATCTTAAAAGAAACATCCACATTATCTGTGAAACCCCGATGCTTTGTCTGTAATGACTCTCCGCGTGCTGAAGGTCCCAGATATCCCTGGTGCGGGGCAGGAAAAACTCTATGGCGTGGCGACCGTCGGGCCTTTCGCCCTTTTTGGGATACCCAGAAGTTTTTGTTCCGGAACACAACAAAAATCGGTGTTGAGACACAATATGTCACCATGTCTTAAGCGGTCTCGGGGGTTTTTTATCTGGGGCCTGCATTGCATGCGTTGGGAGGGAAAAATAAAAAAAGCCAGAGTCCCCTTAGGCTTTCCACCTTGCCTGTGCTGCCACTGCTGCCGATAGGGGGCCCCCTTGGCACTCTACTGCTGCACGTCACTGCCGTTTTTCCACCGTGACATTTTAAGAACGTGAACAGACCAACGATGCTCCCTTGATCAATCACAAGGTCCCATTTCCTGCATTTTAAATCTCATTTGGGGTGGGAAGGAAAGTGCCGAGTTTTTTTTGTACCGGGGATCCCGGGGGGGCCACCCTAACTGGTTTCATTTTGATGGCCTTAAAAACGAGGATCTGTTGGAGGGAAAAGGACACCCAACACTCATGTGAGAGAGGGGCCTTTATTCCCAACCTCTGGGTTGAGGGGACTAGCAAACCCATCTTCGCATCTGCCTTTAAATTTACGCCACCTCCCTCCTCCTCCCCTCCCCTCCGCTTCCTCCGGGACAGCTTCAACCACCCCGACTTGACTCAGGTGATGCACCCTGAGAGCTGGTACCGCCTTTTTCTACTCTGGCCCTAAAAACTGCCTAATGAAGACCGATAAAAATTAGAAACTGTCGGGGGCCTTGTGATTTGCGGGGAGAAAGGCCCGGTCTGCATCTGTGTCCCCCTCCCCGTTGCGGCGGGACCCGATGTTTCAGAGTGTCCAAGCGTTCCAAACTAAGATCCCAAATGGTCATGCTGACAAGGGCATCGTCCGCACTGACCATTTTGTGGGTTTCTTCAAAACGGAAGGATGGTGCAGGCTCTTTCACCCGCCTCCACTCTCAGTCTCAACACCCCCCAGGGCCCCCCCGCCCCCCCCCCGTGCTTGTCAGGGCCCTGTGTTTACTTCGTACTGCGTAATGGCATTGCCTCTGCCACAATCGCTGGAGCATGTGGAGGGGGAATTCCCGCTGTTGCCACTCAACAATGAGACGGTTTTACGGGGGGGCCGGCTGAGTGAACGCAGCCAAGGGGCGGCAGGGTTTCGAAACAGAATTGGAAAATCAGCCTCGAGCCTTTTTCAGCAGGCAACCAGCCCGGTAGCCTTTTTGAAATTTCTGGACGACAAGGACATGACATTTTCCAGCAAGGGGTGGCTCCAGCCCACCCCTCTTAAGGGCGGCCAGCAATTTCGCCCGTTATCGCACACCACATTGCCGGACAAGGTTTTTTGTCACCCACCAGCGCTCGGGCTCGTTCGGAGAGCCGTCCAGTCCTGACCTGGTGTGGGCGGGCCCAAGGCAGATTAATTTCAACACGGCCTGGTGTCTCTGGGCACGTGATGCCCCCAAGGACCTTGGGGGGAAAAAACCCTACACCACCCCGAGTTTTGAAGAGCGTGCGCCGACCTGAGAGCCACCATCACCCCCCGAACATCCACCCAGCCACCCCGTGAGCTTCACAGAATATGCGGCCTTTGGCCCTGCTTACTATCCATGTGCGGGGGTGAGATGGGCTTTTTCCGGGCACAATGCAACAACGCGCTTGAATTTTAGATGACACGTGGCTGGCCCAGGGGAGGGGCGGCTTTTTTGGCAAAGAAATGCCGCCGGCATCTGGATTGGGGGAGGGGAGGGCCCTGACTGGGGGAACCCATCTTGTCCCCCAAAAGGAAAGGCAACATTTTCCCAAGGCTAAAGCCCGGCAAGTGACATTCAGGCTTTTGGCTTTGGGGTGGTTTGGGTTTTAAAATGTTTTTTTCTGCTCCCAAACCTGGGGGAAAAAGAAGGCTGGCTGCTAGACTGGCCGCTGTCGGCGTGGCAGGTCGTCAAAAGGCGGAAGGAGAAGGGTTAGGATGGGTTCGATGGTGCTGGGTACTCGGGGAACATGGGGGCTGAAGCGGAGGGTGATCCCTGATCATGACTCTGAGAGCATGGGGAGCTGAGGAAAAGCTTTGGGGTGGGGGGGGAGGGGGGGAGACAAGGGGGTGACATTGGGGTTTTGGCCGGGTCGGGCGGCCCCTTTTTTTGGGCCCAAATGTTGCCCCCATTTCAAATCATGCATTCGCTCACGTGATAGACATGTTGGTGTATTAACCACCTAAGGTTCTTCCTTTTACTTATGCGTTTTTGGCAAAAGGGGGCAATTATCACGGGTAAACAGAGGGTTGCTCAAAGAAGGCCCAGGGTTAGAGGGCCTGGGCCTTTTTGACGGCATAAGTAGGAGCGGGGTTTTTCGCTGACCGGGCTGGCGGGAAATTTTAAACACGGACTTCTGCGCCGCCCCCCTACCTTTTTGAGGGGGTAACTCGTACTGACATACCCCCTCGTTTCCCCTCGTCCATGATGAAGCGCTCGCAAGCAAATTTTGCTGAAAAACCACGTTGGATCCGCAATGTCTCCATCATCATCAAACAGGTACTCGTGTCTACCCTTTGCATCCAGGGGCGCGGGTACAACAAGAGGGACTGCAAGGGGTTGCCGACCGCCCCCGGGTTTTTGCCGATTGACCGGGTTTCCTTTTCCTCCTCTGATGGCTCAGTAACGGGCGTCAGAGCAGAGAAAACTCCTCCCTGGGCCCCTTGACTTTTAAAATGCCTTCTCCCCAACCGCATTTTGTCTCAAAGAGGTCTTCAGAAAAATGGATTTTCCACTGGTGGGTACACGAGTTGACATTTGGGCTGCTTCATGTTGAGGATGCTGGTATCTGATGACGCATTTTTTGGCCGTGACTGGGAGGACAGGAGGTAAACTGCTGGGTGCAGGGGCATTAACCACTGAAGGACAGATTGGCACGCTGTTCGTTACTGAATTCACAGGGCCTGACGGTCCCCGCAATACGATCCCTGGATCGGGGTTTTCGCCAGCACTGGAAGAGCACCCCCCCCCCCTCTTCGTACCTCTACCTCCAAAAAAAAAAAAAAATTTTTTTCCTCCCCCCCCTCTTTTCTTCTTACCACCTGAATTTCACTCCATGTTCAAAAAAAAAATTTGAGGGTTGGAAGAGTTTTGGAAAGTCTCTTATTAAAAGACGGGAAAAACACAGATTCTCAAACCCTCAAAACAAAACAAATTGCTGGGTTCAAAATTTTAAATGCAAAAAGATCTATCAACAAAGCTTGCCTGCCCCAAAGTGAAAAATACGTATCTATAAAGTATTTGGATAATAAAAGGTATTTTATGGCACCTATCAATTCAACTGTGGTGACTACAAAATTGTTGTATTCAAATTTAACTGCAAAGTAGATCTATCAACAAAGCTGGCCTGTGCCAAAGTGAAAAATACGTATCTGTAATGTATTCGAATAATAAAAGGTATTTTTTGGCACCTATCAATTCACCTGTGGTAACTACACAATTGCTGGATTCAAATTTAACTGCAAGGTGGCTCTATCAACAAATCTGGACTGGGCAAAAGTGCAAAAAACACGTATCTGTAATGTATTCGGATTATAAAAGGTATTTTTTGACACCTATCAATTCACCTGTGGTAACTACACAATTGCTGGATTCAAATTTAACTGCAAGGTTGCTCTATCAACTATTATGGACTTGGCAAAAGTGCAAAAAACACGTATCTGTAATGTATTCGGATAATACAAGGTATTTTTGGCACCTTTCAATTCACCTGTGGTGACTACAAAATTGCTGTATTCACATTTAAGTGCAAGGTGCCTCAATAAACAAAGCTGTAGTGCGCCAAAGTCAAAAAAACACGTATCTGTAATGTATTCGGATAATAAAAGGTATTTTTTGGCACCTATCAATTCACCTGTGGTGACTACAAAATTGCAGTATTCACATTTAAGTGCAAGGTGCCTCAATGAACAAAGCTGTAGTGCGCCAAAGTCAAAAAACACGTATCTGTAATGTATTTGGATAATAAAAGGTATTTTTGGCACCTATCAATTCACCTGTGGTAACTACACAATTGCTGGATTCAAATTTAACTGCAAGGTGGCTCTATCAACAAATCTGGACTGGGCAAAAGTGCAAAAAACACGTATCTGAAATTTATTCGGATAATACAAGGTATTTTTGGCACCTTTCAATTCACCTGTGGTGACTACAAAATTGCTGTATTCACATTTAAGTGCAAGGTGCCTCAATGAACAAAGCTGTAGTGCGCCAAAGTCAAAAAACACGTATCTGTAATGTATTCGGATAATAAAAGGTATTTTTTGGCACCTATCAATTCACCTGTGGTGACTACAAAATTGCAGTATTCACATTTAAGTGCAAGGTGCCTCAATGAACAAAGCTGTAGTGCGCCAAAGTAAAAAAACACGTATCTGTAATGTATTCGGATAATAAAAGGTATTTTTTGGCACCTATCAATTCACCTGTGGTAACTACACAGTTGCTGGATTCAAATTTAACTGCAAGGTGGCTCTATCAACAAATCTGGACTGGGCAAAAGTGCAAAAAACACGTATCTGTAATGTATTCGGATAATAAAAGGTATTTTTGGCACCTTTCAATTCACCTGTGGTGACTACAAAATTGCTGTATTCACATTTAAGTGCAAGGTGCCTCAATGAACAAAGCTGTAGTGCGCCAAAGTCAAAAAACACGTATCTGAAATTTATTCAGATAATACAAGGTATTTTTGGCACCTTTCAATTCACCTGTGGTGACTACAAAATTGCTGTATTCACATTTAAGTGCAAGGTGCCTCAATGAACAAAGCTGTAGTGTGCCAAAGTCAAAAAAACACGTATCTGAAATTTATTCGGATAATACAAGGTATTTTTGGCACCTTTCAATTCACCTGTGGTGACTACAAAATTGCTGTATTCACATTTAAGTGCAAGGTGCCTCAATGAACAAAGCTGTAGTGTGCCAAAGTCAAAAAACACGTATCTGAAATTTTTTCGGATAATACAAGGTATTTTTGGCACCTATCAACCTGTGCTGACTACAAAATTGCTGGATTCTAATTTAACTGCAAGGTGGATATAAAAAACAAAGGTGGAATGGGCAAAATTAAAAATGAACACCTATCTGAAATGTATACTGATAATTAAAGTGGAGTTTTGCACCTAACAAGGAGACCTGCAGTTACTAGAAAAGATGTGTATCCTAATATAAGTTCAGGCTGCCCAATATCCAGGAAATATTTCAATAGAAAACTGTTAATAATAAAGCTATTGCAGTGCAATGTCTACACTATGTCTTGGTGAACTTTATCCAGTATTCTTTATAGAGCTTGTCTGTGGTCGCCCGTGCCCCCCCCCTGCTCCCCCTCATGATTTTACAGCGGTAGATGCTCCTTTAAAATTCTCTACCTAACTACATAAAATCTTCCAATCTCTAATCTAACTAAGTTGTAAGGATCACAGCTAACAGTAGAGCTTTCTCTGTGAAGAAATAGAATAATTTCGCTGAGCTGTTTGGACACAGGCAGAGCGCACGTCCTACTGCTCTGAGACGCTGAGAGACACTGAGGCTGAACAGGAAGGGCTGTTCTATGTAAAACGAGGTCATGTGATTTTTCCAGCCAATCGCAAACATACACATCCCAGTCATGACGTCGCACACACATCTCACCCTGCTCTATTCTGTAAGCTGATTTGCTGGCCACCAAAATGACAGGAAGCGCCGAAAATGGCGCGATCTTAATAGATATGACTTTTTTTAAAAAAAAATTATCGCATGATCAAAAGGGATTTCGATCAAACTAAAAAACGTGTTGATTTCAACTTTGTGGGATAATAATCACTCAACACTAGTTTTTTATAGGTATATTATTATATACAAAACTATCTCATAAATACATTTGTGTCATTTTGTTAATTTATTAGAATATCTCCCATGGAGAACTGCATGACCTATAACTCGAAATACACCTTTATGGTGCATGTCCGCAAGGAAAAACCTTTCCCCTTTAGTTAACATCAAAGGCCTTTCCCAAAAAACGAAAAACCCTGCTTGAAGGGTTGAGGGGAAAAACATCTTTAAAAACAATTTATCTTATAGTGAGGGAAACTTCCCGTATGGAGAAGTTATTTGCCTGACTCAAATCCCTTGTCATGTTTCAAGCCATTTTATTGGGTGGGATTTGACTTAAGATGATACTTAAAGTCACATTTATTAGTTTCTTTCACTACTGGAGTCCTAACCCTCTTCCCTAGAACGTATTCTTCTTAAGGAGAGTTAGAAAAATATTTTTCATGGGAACTTGTCTTTTTTAGGCCCTTGTTGTGGCAGCTAGTTGTGTTTGGGAAGGATTTAAGCTGCATAAAGAAAATTTTTTAAATTTTGGGGGTTTTTCCTTTTTAAAAAAGTTTTAGTGGACCAAGAAGTGCTGAAACAGTAAAAAATAGTGGGCCAGCTGCGGGTGTGCATCTCCTCGGGTTTTAAAGGGAAAATTTCCACAGGAAACGGAAATCTTTGGGGGCGTCCCGGGACTAAAAATTAATTTCTTTCCGCGTTTGCGGGATTCGGAGCTCCCCTTTCCCAAAAAGATGGGACAAAGGGGGGGAAAGGGGGGGCCATTCTAGCTTAAATGCATGGCACACTGCAAATTTCACTGGAGACCTCCGGTAACTGAGAAAGAACGGGCTTAACCCACCACTGACCCCGCCCCAAACCCACAAAAGGGACCAAAAACGCCAAAAAAAATTTGGGCGGGTTGGGGTTTGTAACCCCTTGGGGAGTAGAGGAGATCTGTTTTCGGGCCCCCCAACGGGGGACGCCATTGTTCGCTGGGTTGGGGTTTGCTCGCGGAGCCTACACCCACCACATTTGGGGACTTTTAACCCTCTGCTCCGGGTTCGTTAAAACCCCGTACTATAGAAGTCACACGCCACGCCGTCTGATCCTTGAAAAGCATTGATAAAACTACAATTCGCTTTAGGCGGGAAAGTAAACAACAACCTTCTCCTTTATCCGCTGCGGGGAGGGGTGGAGGCGGAAAAAAGGGGGGCCCCTCTTTTCAAAAAACCCTCCCAACAACCATTTAAATTTTGGGGCCCCTGTGGTAAAAAACCCCTGAAACCCCCACCCCCAAAACCCTTCAATGGGGCCCCTTTTTCCCTGATTTTAAATTTTTGGGAAATTTCCCCATTTGTGAGGGGGGGAAAACGCTCTCCCGAACCCGTGGTGAGGGTCCCTAAAAAACCCACTTTAAAAACCATCCTCATAGTCATCAGAACTTACCCTGCTTAGTCACTTCTTAAAACCAGAGACTTGTAAAAAAACCGCATCCCTTTTAACGGGATTTGGAAAAATGGGGTTTTTTTCCTCCCCCAATTGGAAAAGACCACTTTGGGGAAAAAATTTTCCAAATTTAAACCTACCAGAGACCTCCCAAGTCACCGAAAAAATCCTAAAAAAACCCAAAAACTCAAAAATTAAAACTTTTAATTTATACCTTAAAATACAAATTTACGACCCCAAAATCTATTTAAAAATCAATATATAAAAAACCAACTGTCCCAAAAAGACACCCTGGCCCTTTTTTGGCCACCCTTTTGGGAACCCCCTTTGTGCCCCTATCAAACACCAGAAAAATTAGCATATTTTATGTTTCTTTTTACGTGTTTAAGGTTTATCAATTTCAAAACCCAAAAAACACAGTTATAAATTATTCATAAAAGGAACCCCAATATAAAGTATCAAAGGTCACAATCCACTGATATAAATACTGCATTTTTCTTTAAATATTGGGGGTAAATGTCTATACCCTATAAACCCCTTTGTTGGGAAACATAAAAATAATTTATCCGCATCATTTCAAGATACATAAAAACCCTTACCCTCAAACGCTTTTTCCCCCCCCTTTATTAGGGGGGTTTTCAGGGGATTCCTAGGGGACGCCACCCCTGACTCAAGATAGTGTCTCTTTGTTACGCTGATGTCTCTAGGGCCCTGTACCCCGGTTTTAAAAATTAAGTTCCCGCTATTTACTCCCTTTCAGGTGACTCCCACTCAGCGTTTCTGCCCCTGCGCCGGCATTGGACGGGGGCTTTGACAACCAGCGGGTCTAGCCGCCCCAACACGTCGATAAATCGGGTTTCGGGTTTTACTACTGCGCGGCGTTTGGCGGGAGGGCACCTGAAACCCAAAGCAAACGTAAACCCTCGCGTGCGCCGAACACTGGCGTAAAACTTTTTCCACTCCCGCATCCCCCCCGGGCTTCTTTACTTGCCAGGATAATCTCCCACGCTTTCCCCAAAAGGATGTTAATAGGGGAAATGAGTTTCAACCGCAGGGGGAAAACCCCGTTTTTCCCCCAAACCCAGTTTTACATCCTAGTAGTTAGAAATAGGTTATACTTTACCACTAGGGAAAAAAAATTATAAAATTTTTAAAACCACTTTCTACATCCCATCTTGGTTGGTAAACAAAAAGACGTTTTAGTATTTTCAATTATTCTCTTTTGGGCCAAATATACCCCCTCCCGAGAACCCAATAAAGGGATCCCCAATTTAAAACAAAGGGGAACCCTCTTAAAAGAGTTTAAATCAATACAGATGTATTCAAGAGTAAAACTTTTTTCGGGAACAAGAATATATAGTCCCTAAGTTTAATTAACCCTAGTGGCATTTTTCTCCCCAAAGTTTACAGTTCTATCCTTATGAGCCTCCAGGATATAAAAGATCCCATTAAATATGTATCCCACTAGGAAAATTCTTTTTAAAACGCCAAAATTTTAAAAGGGTTCTTTAAAGACCCTCTGGCTTTTCGTTTTAATTTAAAGGCCCCACTCTGTTTCCTTAAAAAGGGTAATTTTTTATCAAGTTTTCCCCTTTTCAATGTCGAGTTTATTTTTTCCAAATTACACAGGAAACTATCCCTGAGGGGTCTCCTCATGCTCCACCCAGATAGGGCCTGGAAAAGAGGGGTGTCCGTCTATGTCGAAATTTCCCCTAAGTGTTCACCAATGCAGTTTTTTTAAACTGTCTGGTTTTCTTCCCTATATATCGTTTACCCCCCCCAACCCAATTAAAGAGAAAAACAATTTCCCTGGGTAAAGAAATTTTCATAAAATCTCGAATCGCTTAGGTCTTCCCTGTAAACGAACTTTTTTAAACTCCTTTTTGGGAAAAGTTTATCTTGCAAAATTTTCATCTTCCACTCTAACCATTCCAAAGGTTTACGTTCTAACCATGTTCCTGTTGGTTTTGGTGACGTATAATGGCTTTAAATTTCAGCCTACCCCTAAATGATTTTTCCCTTTCTATATGTCACTTGAGGATTTTTTGAGAGCAGCAGCTAGTTCTTTACCCACAATGCTTATCCCCCAATATCTCCGAAAGGGAATCTTCTTTAAACATCATTTTTTTCGGTTGTCTTATGTGCCTATTACCCCCAAAAATTTTTGGGTTTTCCCTTCTTTTGGGCCCCCGGGGTTCAATAGATGGTTCCTTTCACCCCTAAGGGGTTTTTTAAAATTGCAGGTTTCAAAAATGAGGGGGGGTTTTTCCCCCTTTTCCAGGAACCTATCCTTAAGGGTCTTTTTGCCTGTTGGTAAAAATTCTTATTCTGGAGAAAATTTCTCGTTTTCCGTAGGTTTTGGGCCCTTTTTGGGGTTTTTCCCTTTTTTTAAGTTTTAAGGGTTTTTGGGAATCCCCCCGCAGGGGTTTAGTGCCGTTTCCTTGTGATGAGCCCAGGTTTGTATAAAACCCCAAAATCTTTCCCTGAAGATCCTCAGAAAAGGAAAACCCTTTTTCCCGGACATATGAATTCAAATGTAAATTTAACCCAATCTCATTAGTGTTCAATACCTAAATAAATGCTCTAAACAAAAGCTTCCGGCCCTGCCCGGCACGAAAACGGGCTTTATAAATCTGCCCCAGTAAAGAAATTTTTTTGGTAAACCCCCCCATTTCCTTCCGAACACCAGGGCCCTTCCCCCCACCAGCCCAGGAAAAAAATTTGCATACGTGGGAGGATGGGCTTTCCCTTTGCGGTACCCCCGGTGGTGGTTTCACCCTGGGGCCCCAAGAGGAAAGAGTTATGGGTTAAAAATAAATTTCCCAAAAGTTCCCAAAGGGCCATTTTTTTTGTGTTTTTTGAAAAGTCTTTCCCCCCCATTTTCCCGGAAATTTTTTCACGGCAGGGCCCCGTGGTGGGAATTCTGTATACAGTGCCCCCAATCCACTGAGGCCAAACCCTAAATCCTTTCGATGTTGATCCCCCCCAAAATTCTTTAGGGGGGTCAGCCATATTCTCAGATAGGGAAGGGGAAAAAGGGGAATTTAAAAAGTCCCCGAGTACCTTTTCCACATAAATATAAATTTTCTGTGTCAAGGAATAATACCCGGAACCCCCAAACGGGCGGGCCTCTCAGGGGGAAAAAACCTTTATGCAACCCTTTGGGGAATGCGTTAAACGTTTTCAAAATTGTGGTTTTTTAGGAGTAAAAAAAGCGGGGTCATCTTTTGGGCAGGAAACCCCCATCAACACCATGTAAATAATAGAAAATTTAAGTTCCCCCCAAGAATTTTTTCCGTTTTTTTTGGGCACTTTTTAGGATAGCAAATCCTGTTCGATCCTCCCAAAATTCTTTTACCATATGCGGGGTCCCCAAAAAGGTCCAAACCAAAAAATTTTTTCCCCCCTTATTTTGAGGGGTTTTTAATATTTTGTCAGGATCTTTATTCAAAAGAAGTCACGCTTTAAATTTTTGTTGGGAAAAATTTTGCCCATTTTCCCCGATAGTGGTTTTTGTTTCGTTAAAAACTCAAGGTCTTTTTATTACCTTTTTAGAAAACATATCTATTTCGGTGTCTCTTGTGGGGGAGGGGAAAAAAGGTGCTTTTTGGTTTAAATCAGTTTGGGGGCCCAACCCTTTATTTCCCTTTTACCCCTTTTAAAAAAATCAGTCAATTTTCCTCAAATTCCTGTTTTGATCTTCAAAAGAGAATTTTTTTTCCCAATTCCTCCCAAATATGTTTTTTTAATTTTTTTAAAAAAAAATTTTTAAACCCCTTAATTTTACGCACAAAAAAAGTTCAAATCCTTTACCCGTTAAATTCACTTTTAATTATAGTTGTTGGCAAAATTTTACAAACCCCTTTAATAGAACACTTAAATTGTTCCTGTGTAAGATTTTTTTGAGGGTTTAAAATTTTAAATTTTTTTGGTTTGCCTCGCCTTTTTTGGGAAATTTGGGGTGTTTCATTGTACTTTCCCTTTAGGGCATGGGACGGCCCACGGTTGGTCTAAAAAAAAGGGGTTGATTATGAGGATGATTTAGGAGGAAGACATTTCCATCCCAAAACGGGGGCCCCTTGTTTATGGGGGTTTTTTGTTTTCCCGTTTTTTTGGTTTGGGGACACATTTTTGTCCCCCCCAATTTTCCCCCTTCCTTTTTGTCTCCATTCTCTGCCCCCCGATCTAAATTTCCCCCCTTTTTCCCCCCTATGAAAACCCTCCCTTTAGTACCGCTTGTTTTTTTAATTCTTATGTCCGAAATCTCCCGATGAGGAGATATCTGTTCCTTTATTTTACTCTCAAACAAGTTGGGAAAAAACCCTTTCCCCTTTCCCTTTAAAATTTCCCGAAAATCCTTAAATACTGCTTATGCTTACGTTTTTTTCAAGCTACCCCGTGTATTTTCAAAAGAAATTTTTTTAAAAATTTCTTTCACGTCTGTAAAGTTTTGGGTTTAGGGTTTAATTTTACTGCCTTTTTCTATTTTTTCCTTTTTAAATTTTGTTTTGTTCTCTGGAAAAATTATTTTTTCTTCCTCCAAAAAATATTTTTTATTAAAAAAAAAAAAAATTTAATGATGTAATAAGCCTCCTCCCACTTTTTTTCAATTGGGGGAGATTAGACCTCGGGGGATGGGTAAACCCTTTTTTCTCGACCTCTCGGTTTCTATTTTTGCCCCAATTTTAGTTCTCTAGGGGAGTGAATTTCCCAGAAAGATTTGATATTTCCTTTAAGCCCAAAGTACAATCTTTAAATATACTTTTTTTAAATTAAATTTTTCCTTTTTCCCCCCCCCCCCCCGGTACTCTCTCCTAGTTACACTCAGAAAAAATCTTTGATTTCATCTGCCATCCATTTCTCTGAACCCCGTTTGGTCATTCAAAAAAAACCCTTTCCCTCAGAAAAAAAACACAGAAAAAAAATTTCCCCAAAAATCTTAAGTATCTATATGGTTTGGAACAACAAACCGTCATGGAAAAAAAACCCCAAACAAAAAACCAAACTCTAAAAATTTTAACCTTTAATATATAAACCTTTTAAAAAACCCATTACGTATCCAAAAAACTATCAAATTTAATTTTAAAAAAACTGTCCCCATTACTTTCCCCCACCCCTTATCCCCCAAATTTGACCAAGTAATCGTTTTCCCCATAAGGACGACCTTGTTTTGTAGGTCACCCCATTGAATCACTTTGTGCCCTATCAAACACCAGAAAATTTGCATTAAAATTTATTTCGGGACCCGGTTTAAGGGTATATCAAAATCAAAATCCCAAAAACCCGTTTTCATTATTCCCTATAGAAACCCAAATTTAAAATATCAAAAGGGTACAATCCCTTTATATGAATACTGCAATTTTTTTTTAAAACATAGGGTAAAAGTCTATATCTATATCCGTGTAGGGAATAAATAATAATTTATCCAAACATCATTTCAAGATACATCAAACCTTATCCTCGACGCGGGTTTTCCCCCCCCATATTATAGGGGTTCATCAGGGGATCTCCTTGGGGGGCGTCACACTGATCAAGTTTGTTTGTCTCTTTGATAAGGATGTTTTCTTTTTGTCCCGTATCCCGTCTTAAATAAGTTACCCCTATTTTCCCCCTTCAGGTGTACTCACCATCAGCGTTTTTAAAAACGCTGCGCCCCATGCGCCCGGAAATTTGGGCGGGTAATGACAACCGCGGCGTCTAGCCGGGGCACACGTCGAAAAACTCGCCGTCTTCAGGTTTTTCTATTTCGGGGGTGCGTTGGCGGAGTGCCCGGCCCCCATGGCAACCCGCACCGTCAAACCCCGCGTTTCGCCGAACACTCGGCGCCCCATTTCCACTGTGCATGCGCCGGCATCATTACTTGCCGGATCATTTTTACGAAAGCGTTCTAAGGATGGGTTTAAATTGGGGGATGAGATACCCTTTAACGCAGGTGGAAAACCCCCCTTACAAAACCCCGATTAATCCTAGTAGTTAGATTGGTTATAATTTCCCCCTAAGGGAAACCCTTTTACAAGTTATACAACTTACATCCCATTTTTGGTGGTCAAAAAAATAAGAAAGTTTTTTTTTTTTATCAAAAATATTCTATTGGGCCAAAAATTTATCCCCGGGGAATCAAAAAAAGGGATACCCAATAAAAAACACAGAGAACCATCATCTCAAAAAGTTAAAATTTAATAAGAGTATTAGGTATGAATTTTTTGAGAACAAGAATAAAATTTTCGATCCCTAAGATAATTAATTTGTGGCCCATTTTTGCCCCCCGATTTCGGGGTTTTTTCCTTATGAAACCTACGGATATCAAAAAAACATTAAATATTGGGATAATAGGAGAATTCAAATAAAACCCGCCCAAAAAATAGAAGTTCATTAAGGGCCCTTGGCTGTATTTGTTTTCATTTAAAAGGGCCAAATTGTTTCCTTTTCAAAATAATTTTTTATCAAGATTTCCCTTTCTCAATGTCGAGTTTATCTTTTTCCATAAAACAGGAAAAATTTATACCTGAGGGGTCTCCCTCATGCTCCTTTCCAGATTACTGCCTGGCAAGAAGGGGTGTCACGTCTATGTCGCACACCCCTAAGTGTCACCAATGCGGATTTTAACTGACCTGGTCGTCTTACCTATATATATGTTTTCCACAACTACAATTACAGAGATAAACAACTCCTGGTACAGCAATTCATAAAACTCGAATCGCATAGGTTCTTCCGCTGTCCACAAACTCTTAAACTCCTTATCCCTGACAGATATACTTGCAAAATAAACATCTTCCACATTTAAACATTCCCCAACGGTTTAACGTTCTAACTAGTGTTGAAGCGATTGCGTTGCTATCGAATCGATCGAATAGTCGATAGGTCCCGGCCGCTATCGATAAGGTTTTGTCGATAGTGAGCATCGAATTATGCGCGATACCATTAAAGTCTATGGGAGAGCAACAACACCTTTCATTATTCCACCCAACAAGGCTGGAGAAGCGGAAATTAACACCCCACAACAGTCAAATGGATACATGCTAACATCTTAGGCAACACACTTAGGTTATAAAAGTCACAGAAAAATGTCACAGACCAATTACTATCCCTGTCTTGTACCACAGCCTGACCTTAAACCTGGATCACCCACAAATAAAAAGTGCCAGAAGCAAGTATGATTTGAACCATCATGTTACTTGAACTGGACATTAATATCCCTGTCCCTGGAACGCAGCATGAGCCCCAAACCTTGCATGAACCCCCACATTTAAAAAGTGCCGAAAAAGGAGTCTTTTCAAACCACATTTTTAGTTTCACTGGACATTGACTATACCTGTCCTGGCCACAGCATGAGCCCCCAAACCTGCATGACCCCCACATTTAAAAAGTTCCGAAAAGGAGTCTTATCAACCACCATTTAAGTTTCACTGGACAATTGACTATACCATGTCCTGGGACACAGCATGAGCCCCAAACCGCATGACCCCCACATTTAAAAATGGCCGAAAAGAGACTTTCACCACCATTTTAGTTTCACCTGGACTTGACTCATACCTGTCCTGGGCCAACACATGAGCCCCAAACCTGCATGAACCCCCCACATTTTAAAAAGTGCCGGAAAAAGGAGTCTTTCAACCACCATTTTTAGTATCACTGACATTGACTAAACTGTCCTGGCCACAGCAAGACCCCATACCTGCATGACCCCCACATTTAAAAAAGTGCCGGAAAAGGAGACCTTTCAACCACCATTTTAGTTGAACTTGGACATTGACTATACCTGTCCTGGGCCACAAGCATGACCCCAAACCTCATGACCCCACAATTAAAAAGTGCCGGAAAAGAGTCATTTTCAACCACCATGTTTAGTTTCACTGGACATTGCTATACCTGTCCCTGGTCCACAGCAAGACCCCACACTGCATGACCCCCACATTTAAAAAGTGCCGGAAAGGAGTCTTTCACCACCATTTTAGTTTCACTGACATTGACTATACCTGTCCTGGCACACAGCACTGTGACCCAGGGCACACACACACACACACTACGTACGGCATGCGAAAGCCCAGGCTGGCTCCGTCATCTATGAACACGCAGGTTAAATGCCCCTGTACGCAGCACCGAAAACTGTCGTCCTGAAGCAGAGTGCAGGAAGCGGAAGTGGTGAGAACTCCAGCCCTTCCTCTATACACAGTCAATACCTGGGAGCGCTTGCCCCTCCATTAAGATGTGTGGACAATTGAGCTTCACTTGAAAACTGTGGTTTAACGCTCTGTTTTTTTACACCCAGGTGCCCTTATCTTGGCATTCTATTTCCATTTTACTCAATCGTGCTGAGGAAATGGTCCTCTGTTACTTGTTCTCTGTCCAATCTCCATACTCCATGTCCTCTAATAACCTACATCCTGGTCAAGTTTTCCTGTACCTCCCTTGTACAATTCAGAGAATTTTTTAACAGCTATTTTGTACATGCAAGTTTTTTAGTACTTTAATTCTAGAAAACACCTTTTTAAAATAGATGGAATCCCAACATCGTCTTTGTTTCTCTTTTTCATTGTATGTAAATGGGTTGTCCTCAATACAGGGATTGATAGCTATGTTAAAGATCTTGCAAAGAACAATCATTTATTGCAATATGTGTCCATTAACAGTGTCCTACCATTCTGTTTCTGACCCAGCACCATCACCCCTTGAGCCACTCTACAATTGTGAAGACAAATGTCTGTTAGAAAAACAACATTTTTTAGATAGGACCTGTAGATATCTGATGTCACAGCCAAAATTGCCCCCAAAAATTCAAAGCATGACCTTGAGCCACTTGGTCAATTGTGAAGAACAAATGTCTGTTAGAAACAACATTTTTTAAGAATAGGACCTGTAGTATAGCAGCATGTCACAGCAAAATGCCCCAAAAATTCAAGTCATGACCTTGAGCCACTTGGTCAATTAGTGAAGAACAAATGACTGTAGAAACAACAATTTTTTATAATAGAGACCATGTAGTATTGCTGCATTTCAAAGCAGCATGAACCCAAAAAAATTATAAAAATGACTTCTCAGCCACTTTAAAAATTGTGTAGGGAGAAATGCCACTTAGAAGCCACATTTCTGTTACAAAGGACCAAGATTATTGCCGTAATCACACAGCAACATGAAACCCCAAAAAATTATAAATAGACTTCTCAGCCACTATTAAAATTGTGAGGGAGAAATGCCACTTAGAAGCACATTTCTGTTTCCAAAGGACCATTAATATTGCTGTATCTCACCGCAACAAGACCTCAAAACCTTGTCAATGCGAAAACTTCTTAAGATAAAGTGAGTAAATGGAATACGGTGTTTGTCCATGAAACCTTGCTGTCTTTACAGTCTCCTCACACAAAACCAGCAAAATGAACTGTTTGGGAAAAGGAATAAAAAAATGCAGTAAGAAATGATCAATTTTAAAAAAAAGTTTCAAAAGGACCATTTCTGGTTTGAAAAGGAAATGTGGAAGTAGACTGGCAACTAATCTGTGACCTCGGCAATTTGGGGCCAACAGACATCATCAGAGATCCATGCCTGATTCATCTTGATGAAAGTCAGAACGATCCACATTATCTGTGGAACCGGATGCGGTTAATTAGATCTGTATGACTCCTCCACTGTGCTGAAGGTCCGCTCAGATATGAACCGCTGCTAGCTTGGGCAGGACAACACCTCTATGGCCGTGACGAGCCAGCTCGGGCCATTCGTCCATTTTGATACCCAGAAGTCTATTGGGTCCGGAACACATGCAAAAACATCGTTGTTGAGACTAAGATAGTCGTGCACCATGAGCTTAACTGATCTCTGTGTTTGATGGTGTGCCCAGCAATTGCATCGTTTGTGAGGTGGTAAAACAAAGAATTGCCAGAGGTCAACACCCTTATGCTTCAGCACCTTTCCTGCTGCTGCCGCTACGCCAACTTGGCACTCTACTGCTGTCACGTCGCTGATGTTGTTTCACGTGACATTTGGGAACGTGAAGCAGACGAAACAGATGTCCTCCAGTTGATCAATCAGCAAGGTCTCCCTTTCCTGCATTTAACTCTCTATTTGGGTGGGTGGAAGGAAAGTGCTGATTTTTTTTGTACCGGGGATCCAGGAGGGTGCCACCCAGTAACTGTTGTATCATTTTGATGCCTTAATGCGAGGATCATGTTGGAGGATAAGGAAGCATCCAGCACTCATGTGAGAGATGGAGCCTTGATTTCCCAAGCTCTGGTCGAGGGCGACAGCAAACTGAATCTTCCTCCAATCTTCCTCTTCCGCCTCAAATTCGCGCCAACCTCTTTCCAAGGCAGGGACGTCGGTAAAATCGGTGTCTAGGTATACATCCTCCTCCTCCTCCTCCTCCTCTCCCTGCCTCCAGCACAGCTTTCAACACAGCCCTGACTTGGTCTGAGATGATGCACCCTGAGAAGCTGATGCGCCACCTTGCAACTACTCTGGACCCCCCGAACCACTGCCTAATGAAGACCGATGAAATTGTGAAACTGTCGGGCCTTGTGGATTTGAAGAGAGAAAGGCACCGTGTCCGCATTCTGTGTCCGTCTCCTCCTCCTCCGCTGGCGGACCTGTTGTTTCAGAGTGTCCAACGATCGTTCCAGAACAAGATCAACCACAATGCTCATGCGACAAGGGCATTGTCCGCACTGGACCATTTTTGGTGGCTTACTTCAAAACTGGCTAGGATGGTGCACGAACACTTTCACCTGCCTCCACTCTCGGTTTGTTCAACACCCCGAGGTCCGTAACCGCTGCTTGTCAGGCCATGTGTCACTTCGTACTGCGTACTAGGCATTGCGCTGCTGCCACAATTCGCTGGACATGTGAGGTGTAATCCAGCGTGTTTGCCACGTCCACAATGAGACGTTGACGGGGAGGTCGAGCTGACGCTGCAACGCAGCCCGGCGGGACGAAGCAGGGTGCGAACGGCGGAAGTGGCGAACTCAGACGATTCTCGAGCCCTTCATCAGCATGGGGGCAGCCCAGAACCCGGGTAGCTCTTTAGAAATTTCTGGACGACAAGGTTCAAGACATGTGGCCAGGCAAAGGATGTGCTCCAGCCTACCGATCTTAAGGGCGGCCAGCAGATTTTGCCCTTATAAAATCGCACACCACCTTGCCTGGCACAAGTTCCTTGTCACCCAGCCAGCGCTCGGTCTCGTTGCTTAGAGCCGTCCACAGCTCCTGACCTGTGTGTGAACGGCCTCCAAGGCAGATTAATTTCAACACGGCCTGGTGTCTCTGGGCACGTGATGCCTCCAGAGGACCTTGGGGGAAAGAGCCCTGCACCATCCCTGCGGTTTTGAAGAGCGAGCGCCGAGCCTGAGAGCACCGTCACCCCCAGAGACATCCACCCAGCACACCCAGTGAGCTGTCACAGAGATAATAGCGGCCTTGGCCGTGCTTACTATTCATGTGACGTGGTGAGAAGGAACTTTTCCGGACACAGATGCAGACAACGCGCTTGAAATTTTAGATGACACAGTTGGCTGGCCAGGGCCGGGACGGCTTTCTGGCAAAAGAAATGCCTGCACGCATCTGGTATTGGGCAGGCGAGGCCTGACGTGGCGAACCCATTCAGTGCACCAGACGGAAAGGCACATTTTCCAAGGCCAAAGCCTGGCAATGCCGACGTTCAGGCTTTTGGCTTTGGGATGGTTTGGGGTTTTAAGAGTTTCTATTCTGCTACCCAAGTCCCTGGAAGACAGAAGGCTGGCCTGCTAGACTGGCCGCTGTACGGCGTGCAGGTCGTCAAACTGGCCGAAGGGAGAAGAGTGGAATGGTCTCTGGTGGTGCTGGTGGTACTCGGGCGCCGGTGGAGGCTGAAGCGAGGCTGATCCTGATCATGACTCTGAGAGACATGGCAGCTGAGGAACGCCTTGGTGTTGGCGAGGAGGGGAGGCGGAAGGACAGAGGGTGTGACTGTGTTGGAGGCTCGGCGTCGGTCTGGCCTTTTATTTGTCCAAGGTGTTTCCCTCCATTTCAACTCATCATTCGCTGCAAGTGACTAGAGATGTTGTGGGCTGGTTAACCACGTTAAGGTTTCTTGCTCTACTTTATGCGTTACGCAAAGGCGGCATATGACATCGCTGGTGAATCAGTAGGCTTGCTCAAAGAAGGCCCAGGCTTGAAGGTTCCAGGACCTTTATGACGGCGATAACGAGGATCGTGGTTTGCGCAGACCGTGGCTGTCGGAATCATATCAGCAGACTTCTGCGACCGCCCTCTCCCTTTTTGTGGCGGGACCCGTATTGACACTACCCCATCGTCTTCCCCTCGTCACTGATGAAGCGCTCGCAAGCAAATTCTGCGGAAACAGACCAGGATGGATCCGCAGATGTCCGTCATCATCATCATCATCAACACGGTGACTTGTCGTCCGACTTACTGCATCCAGAAGCTGCGGGCTAACAAGCAAGGGGCACTGCAAGTCTTGCCGACCGCCCGGGATTTTTGCCGATTGACCCGGCTCCCTTCACCTCCTCTGATGGCATCAGTAACTTGGCGTTAGAGAACTAAATCATCCTCTTGATCTTTAACATGCCTTCTGACCCCAACCGCATTTTTGTCATCAAAGAGGCTTCAGACAATGGATTATCCACAGTGGTGGACACCGTTACATTTGGGCTGCCTTCATGTAGGACGGAAGCTGATCGATGCTGATGACGACATTTGTGGCCGTGACTGCGAGGACGAAGGAGGTAAACTGCTAGATGCAGGTTTGCATTAAACACTGAAGGACAGATTGGCCACGATGTTCGTTACTTAGATTCACAAGGGCCCGACCCAGCGATGACATTGCCTGACGGTCCTGCAACTGCGATCCGATGGCGATGCGTGTTGTCGCCAGCACTGGAAGGAGCACCTTCTCTCAATACCCTACCTCCATGTGCTACCCCCCTCTTTGCACCTTACCACCTGAAATTTCGCCTCCATGTTCAGAAATATAAAAAATTTCTGAGAAGTATGGAATAGTTTTGGAAAGTCCTTATTAAAAGACGGCAAATCTCAGCTATTCTCAAATCCTCTAATCAAAACAAAATTTCCTCTTACCACCTGAATTTCGCTCCAGGTTCAGAAATATAAATTGATAGGTATGAATAGTTTTGCTATTGAAAAACGGACAAAAGCGCGCGCTCATCGTTCCTCAAATCCCTCTAACAATAAACAAAATTGCTACGAGAGATTAAAAATTTAACTGCAAGGTTCTATCAATAAATCTGGACTGGGCAAAAGTCCAAAAAACACAGTATCTGTTATGTATTTGGAATAATAATCGGTATTTTTTACCACCTTTCAATTCACCTGTTGTGAATATAGAATTGCATTGGTTTTAAGATTTACGTAGATGCTGCTTCAATGAACATTGGTCTGGGTGTGCAAAAGTTCAAAAACAAGTAACTGTTATGTTATGATATAGTAAACGGTATTTTTTTGCACCTTCAATTCACCCGGTGTGAAAATAGAATTGCTGTTATAAGATTTACTAGAATGCTGCGTCAATGAACAGTGCTAGTGCTCCAAAGTCAAAAAACACGTAAACTGTTATGTTTTGATATAATAAACGGTATTTTTTGCACCTTTCATCACCATGTGGTGATATAATAATTGCTGTTTTAAGATTTACGTAGATGCTGCGTCAATGAACAATGCTGGGTGCGCAAAAGTCAAAAAACACGTACTGTTATGGTTTTGATATAATAAACGGTATTTTTTGCACCTTTTAATTCACACTGTGGTGAATATAGAATTGCTGTTTTAAGATTTACGTAGATGCTGCGTCAATAAACAGTGCTGGGTGTGCAAAGTCAAAAACACGTAACTGTTCTGTTTTTGAAATAATCAACGGTATTTTTTGCACCTTTCAATTCACCTTGGTGAATATAGAATTTGCTGTATTTAAGATTTTACGTAGATGCTCGTCCAATGAAACAATGCTGGGTGCGCAATAGTCAAAAAACAAGTAACTGTTATTTTTTAATATAATAAAAGGTATTTTTTGAACCTTTCAATTCACCTGTGGTGAATATAGAATTGGCTGTTTTTAAGATTTATGTAGATGCTGCGTCATGACAGTGCTGGGTGTGCAAAAGGTCAAAAAACACTAACTGTTTATGTTTTGATATAGTAAACGGATCTTTTGCACCTTCAATTCACCCGTGTTGAAAATAGAATTGCTGTTTTAAGATTTCGTAAGATGCTGCGTCAAATAACAGTGCTGGGTGCGCAAAAGTCAAAAAACATCTGTAACTGTTATGTTGAGTATAATAAACGGTATTTTATGCACCTTTCAAATTCACCTGTGGTGAATATATAATTGCTGTTTTAGATTTACTTAGATGCTGCGCGTCAATGAACAATGCTGGGTGAGCAAAAGTCAAAAAACACGTAACTGTTATGTTTTTGATATAATAATCGGTATTTTTTGCAACCTTTTAATTCACCTGTGGTGAATATAGAATTGCTGTTTTAAGATTTACGTAGATCTGCTCAAATGAACAGTGCTGGTGTGCAAAAAGTCAAAGAACACGAAACTGGTATTTTTTGCTATAATAAACGTATTTTTTTGCCCCTTTTCATTTCACCTGTGGTGAAAATAGATATGGTTTTTAAGATTTACGTAGATGCTGCGTCAATGAACAGTGCTGGGTGCGCAAAAGTCAAAAAACAATGTACTGTATATTTTTTTAAATATATTAAACGGATTTTTTTGCACCTTTCAATCACCTGTGGTGAATATAGAATTTGCTGTTTTTAAGATTACGTAGATTCTGCTCAATGAACAGTGCTGGGTGCGCAAAAGTCAAAAACCACGTACTGTTATGTTTTGATATAATAAACGGTATTTTTTGCACCTTTCAATTTTTTATCCCCCAACCTGTGGTGAATATAGTATTGCTGTTTAAGTTTACGTAATGCTCGCGTCAATGAACCAGTGGCTGGGTGCGCAAAAGTCAAAAAACACGTAACTGTTATGTTTTTTGATATAATAAACGGTATTTTTTGCAACCTTACAATCACCTGTGGGTGAATAAAGAATTGCTTGTTTTAAGAGTTACGTAGATGCTGGCGTCAAAGAACAGAGCTGGGTGTGCAAAAGTCCAGAAACACGTAACTTATGTTTGATATAAATAACCGTATTTTTGCACCTTTCAATTTTCACCTGTGGTGAATTAGAATTGCTGTTTTAAATGACTAGATGCTGTGTCAATGAACAGTGCTGGGTGCGCAAAAGTCAAAAAACACGTAACTGTGATGTTTTTCCCGTACGATACACAGGTATTTTTGGCACAAACAACTCCTGTGCTGACTACAAGATTGCCTGATTGTAAGTTAAGTGCAAGGTGAGTATATCAACAGTCACAGGTGTAATGGGTAAAATGAACACCTATCTGAAATGTATCCTGAAATAAAAGTGGAGTTTTGCAGCTAACAAGAACCTGCAGTTACTAGAAATGATGTTTAATCCAATATAAGTTCAGGCTGCCCAATAGCCAGGAAAATTTCAATAGCAAACTGTTTATAATAAAGATATTCCACTACCTGTCTACACTAAGTCTTGTGACCTTTATCCAGTGTTCTTTATAGATAGAGCTTGTCTGTGTTTGCCCCCGGGCCCCCCCCCCCCCCGCTCCCCACCGCCGTAATTTACAGCGGTAGATGCTGCTTTAAATTCTCTAGCTAACTACATAAATTCTTCAAATCTCTAATGCTAACTAAATTGGAAGGATCACAGCTAATAGTAGAGGTTTCTCTGTGCATGAAATAGACTAATTTCGCTGAGCTTTTGGCCACAGGCAGAGCGCAGGTCCTACCCAATGAGACGCTGAGAGACACTGAGGCTGAAACAGAACGCTGTCATGTAAAACGATGTCATGTGATTTTTTCCAGCCAAAACACCTCCAGTCCATGACGTCGCACACACATCTCACCATGCTCTATCTGTAATCTCATTTGCTGCCCCAAAATTACAGGAAGCGCCGAAAAAGGTTCGATCTTAATAATTTATGCACCAGATTTTAACCCTTAATATCGCATGATCTGGGAAATTTCTATCACCACAAAAACCTGCCGATTTCAACTTGTCCAATAAAAATCGCTCAACACTACTAACCAGTCGGCTTCCCGATTACGCAATGAATACAATGAGGTCGTCTCAGCGTTTATTTAAATTGATATGTTTTCAATACGAAGCACGAAATAATTAAGTGCTGATAGATCCATATGATAAAAATGAATCAGCCCATTGGAACTATTGCGGGTTCCAGGATATGATGTAATTGAGATGCTCACAAATTCATGGTCTTAAACTTAATTACGGAAAGTGACCCCGACATAAAACAAACATTGAATACACTCCACTCATATATACTGACAAACGGGGATTTTACAATTTAGAAATTGTTTAATCTGATCCTGACGTCCCTGTGACTCAAACCTTTTTGGTAACTTGGAAAAGATACATGATTTCAGGGATATGCTCCACAATTGTAATAACCCTGATGACTCGAAACCATTTACCATCAGATATAGCAGAGAGCAGAAGACATTGGGACTGATCAAGTCCCCAATCGTGTGAGATTTTTTCGCAACTACTCTACATCCTTGGGATAGAATGTGTTTTAAAAGGTCATCCTCAAATAAAACCGTTAGATATTTCGAAATATGGAGGGCATTATATGGCAGTCCCATTTTTCCTGGGTGTCCTGTGACATAGAATCTTTGTATTCTTCCATACCACTGGACGTCGCTCTGTTAGCCCTTCAATTTCATTTTTCCCTATACAGCAATTTTTCATTAGATTTACAACAATTTTTATTGATGTCTGTTGATTTTCTTATGACTCATAATTTTTTTCTATTTGATAGTGTTTTTTTATCTACAGCTGTGTGGGGTCTCTATGGGGGCTAAATTTTCTCCTTCTTTAGCTAATTTAGTTATGGCTTGGTTCGAACATATGTATATTTTTTCAGATATTAGTCCATTTATTTGTGACGTCCAGTGGTATGGAAGATACATAGATGACATGTTGTTTATCTGGCAAGGGCCATATCTTTCATGGAATTTCTCAATAATAATCCCTTAAATCTCAAATTCACCATTGATTTTCAAAAGACGGAGATAGCTTTTCTAGACTTAACCCTTAGAGGTGCTCCTGATAGGACAATTCAGACTAAAACATTCCGTAAACCCATTAGTGGCAATACCATCTTACATTATTACAGTCATCACCCGAAACATACACGTCTTTCTATCCCAAATGGCGAGCCTACTCGGGCCAAACGTAACTGTTCTCCATTACAGGAATTTACAGTAGAATCATACAACATCAGACAACGTTTGTTAGCTCGAGGTTACCCTGGGTGGGTTATTGATCATGCCCAAAGGATTGTTGACCGTAAAGATCGGGGTTCTTTGTTACACCCTCAGAAATGTGTTCAACAAGTCTCTAAAATTCCGACATTAGCTGTAGATTATAATGTTTGTTTTCCGGAGATTCAAAAAATAATACAGAAATATCTACCGGTTTTATTTGAGGATGACCTTTTAAAACACATTCTATCCCAAAGATGTAGAGTAGTTGCGAAAAAATCTCGCACGATTGGGGACTTGATCAGTCCCAATGTCTTCTGCTCTACTGCTATATCTGATGGTAAATGGTTGAGACATCAGGGTTATTACAAATGTGGAGCATATCCCTGTAAAACATATCTCTTTTCCAAAGTTACAAAAAGGTTCGAGTCACAGGGACGTCAGTATCAGATTAAACAATTTCTAAATTGTAACTCCACGTTTGTAGTATATATAGTGGAGTGTATTCAATGTCATCTGTATTATGTGGGGTCAACTATCCGTAAGTTTAAGACAAGAATTTGTGAGCATCTCAATTACATCAATAATCCTGGAACCTGCAATATTTCCAATGCGGCTCGTCATTTTATCAATATGCATCAATCCAGCACTAAATCATTTCGTGCCTTCGCTATTGAAAAAATATCATTAAATAAACGCTGAGGCGACCTCATTTATTCATTGCGTAATCGAGAAGCCTACTGGATAGTGACCCTCAATACCCTATGGCCAAGAGGTTTGAATATCCGCAATGAAATTTTATACCACTACTAATTATGTATGTGTGCACAGCCGCTTCTGGTTGTAGGCTAGTGCTTCTGTATGTTCACATTTATATTATATGCCATTGATAAGAACTGGGATTCTCAGATTGCCATTTATGTGAGTTATACTTGTGTTAATCATCTTATAGTTAATCGATCTGTACCCCATCGTTTAATCTTGCGTATGTGGTCTGTCTGTTTCAATTTGTCTTTAACTGTAGGTCAGTGTGTTTCTGTATATTCTTTCTTTTTTATGTCATTGTTTTTATGTTCCCATTTATTGCTTCTGTGTCTGCACTCTTGTACAATTGGTACGCCACAGTTATGCTGCCACTCTCCGTACCGTTAACGCCGTGGAAGTATGCGCTGTGGGGCTCTCGCGCCGGTCATCCTGGCCCCGGCTCGATACCAGCACGCACCTATGCGACGGTGTATGCAGTCGGGGTTCCGGTCCTGCGCAGGGCGTGGCGTGGCTCTCTCGCTCACGGCGTGTCGCACTCGCGAAGGAGAGATTTAATGTTATTTACGGCAAAGCGGTCTGTGTTCGTTAGTGCGACACCAGCGTGTGTCAGATTAGGATTACATTGCGATTTATATATAAATATGGGGCTCATATTGAGTCGGGACAGGCCATGATTGGAAGGGGTGATACCCCGAACAGTCACCGTACATTATAAATGGGCTTGCTGTCTTCGCATATTTATTGATTACTGCAATAAAAGTTTTTATTTTTTAATTTTGGCCTTTGGATTGCTGGATTAAATTCCTTTTTCTGAGAGCAGAGCAGACCCAGGCCCAGGGATCTAAGAGATTTCATTTGTAGCTTCCTCAACAAAAAAAAAAAAAAAAAAAGAAAAAAAAATGAACAAAATCAATATACTTGGAATATGTCTTCCATCGTCTCTCATTTAGTGTTCACCGTACATATTGAAAGCTAATCTTTGTAGTGAGACAACCCCTTTAACTCTCTTGGGCATGGAGTTCATCCTCTTTCACTCTTCCATGATGACATCACGGAGATGGTGGTTTATTAGAACAACTTGCACTCTTCTATCTTCTATTTGAGGATTGCCCATAAGATGCTCCAATAGGGATTAGGTTTTGGAGAAATGCTTGACACAGCCCTGGCACTTTTACCTCATTTTTTTTTTTCTTTTAGCAGAAGGGAGTGGTGGGCCATTTTAGCATATGAGTCCATTAGCTTTCGATTTTAAACAATTTCTATTTGTTAAACTTTGGCTGTAAGTTTAGGGTTAATGCCCCTGATCCCGAAAAGCTAAACACTACACCACCACTCTTTTGCACCGATCTCTATACAATGGTTTCATCTAGTATTGATCTATATTCAGCTTATCCATTATTCCTCGATCAAACTATTGACTGCGCAGATTCCACCCATTACCTTGACATTTTGCTAAGCATACCTCACTGCAATGATCGCTGCAACCACTATGCTCTTGACTGGTAGATGGCTTTGTCAGGGTGACGTGCAGTGTTGGCTTTCCTCCACACATACTGTAGCATTTGGCATTTTGGTCTTATCTGACCAGAGCACCTTTTTCACACGATGCTTAGCATGTTAGAGATGGGATGAATTTTATCAAAAAATTCGAGATGTCGGTCAACTTCGACGAATTGTTCCGAACAAAATTCGTTTTGTTAAGAATTACTTCGGCACGAATCGGCATTAAAATAAACCAGCTATCTTCCTGGCTTCACAGAGACTGCTGGGTGCTGTCAGAAGGTTGTGCCAATGCTTAAATATGCAAGAGAGCTGGTTTGGTCTTTCATACAAAGTTGTCGTCTTTAGTATCGCCGCAGAAGAAAGACTGCAGCAACTTTTAGAATCGCTTCACTATAAAATTCCCTGGGGGCACTTCAAGAGGGCAAAAACTGACCAAAAAACTGAAGGCGGGGAATGTAGCCCATGATAAAGTCAGCCAGCGAAAGCCTGGAAAAAAGCAAGCTGAGAGATCAGTGTGGCAACATTAAGTGAGTGTGGAAGGTGACCGGCCACCTAGGCAGCCACGAAGAACTATTGAGGTCAGGCCAGTTGCACAATGACATGTCTGGAGGGTCACGGGCAAAACAGGGGAAAGCCACAGAATGGCACAATGTCTTGTAGAGCAGAGGTCACGTCGGCAGCAGCATGTGGTTCAGCAGTGGAACTATGACATTTGGAAGAGGTGGCAAAACAGTTATTAGGCCACTGGTGTGGCACATTCACACAGGGTGGTGGTCACAACAGCAGCAGCAATGAGGTCAGGCAGCAGTGGCACACAATGACATTCTGGTCCTCCACTCCCCCCCTCCCCCCAACCCCAACCCACCCCCCAATCGACCGGTGGCAAACAACAGTTTTAGGCAACAGTGTGGCACAATCACACTGTGTGCGAGGGTCACCAAACAGCAGCTGTATGAGGTCAGGCAGTGGACACAATGACATTCTCGGACCGGTCGTGCAAAACAGAGGAGGAAGCACACAGAGTGGCCACAATGCACTGAGGAGCGGAGGTCACGGCGCGCAGGCAGCAGCACAATGAGGTAACGGCAGTGGCACAATGACATTACATCTGGTGTGGCAAAACAGGTATTTAGGCCCACAGAGTGCCAAATGATGAAAGTTGGAGGGTACGGTGGCTGCAGTCTGAGTTCAGGCTGTGGCCACATATGACACAGTGTGGAGGAACAACTGCTAGCAGCCCACAGCAGCTGCATGAGGTACAGAACAGTGGCACAATGGACCATTCTGGAGGTGGCAAAAAAAAAAGGTAGATAGGCCACAGAGTGGCACAATGACAGGATTTGAGGTGGACGGCTCGGCCAGTCGAGAAACAGCAATGGATGGTCAGAGTGTTGGCACCACAATGACACAGTGTTGGAGTGGTGCAGCAAGCAGCAACCAGCAGCCAGCGAGGCATGAGAGTACACTAGAGTGGCACTCAATGAAGAATGTGAGGTGCGGTGGACATTATTACCACTGTATCAATTGGTAAAGATGGTGGTAGGCCAGATGGTCAGAATACTGTAAGAAGATGTTGATGATATCAGGCGGGTGGCACGGCATCAGATTAGTCGGCTGAGCGCGAGCTAGTTTTGACACCCAGACTGTCGCCTTACGGCATTGGTGTGTAGAATTCATGCGCCGAATCACGCCTTGATTCAATCTTGCAAAGGTCAGTCCGTTCTCCATATTTCCATTGGACAAGCGGGGATTCTCCTTGGGGGTAACGATGGCCCTACCGCACGCACTGAACACCTGCTACTGATGCCACTCTACTGACCGGGACAGACAGCTTCTCCACTGCAAAACTCCGGCTAAGTTGCGGCCACCACATATAGTTTGGTGGCCAGTAGTCCAGGGATATTATATAATGGCCTTGGTGGCAAGACGTGCATGTACCATGTTGGCCAAAACACTCGTTGGTTCAGGACTGATCCAGGTCCTGCTGCATTGCTGATGATGGAGGAATTAACCCTCCTCACTAGGCGGGTGAAGGAAGACTGTTCATCAGTGACTCCAAGACCTTATGTTGCTGATGATGGAGCTGGTAATGCTCCTATCCCCTACACCCATTCAACAAGACAGCCCGAGGCAGTAGTAGGTAACGCGCTGAGGAATCACCACAACCGGTCAGACCTGTCAGTGGTAAGGACTCATGCCACACTGTTAGGCAACGGCCAAAAAGCACTTGACTATGGAGGATTTCACTATGTATTTCGAGTTTGTCCTACACTACTCATATAGTATGCGGAAAAAGGCTCCCATTTTGGACTAGGTAGCGGGAGGGTTCCATAGGGTGGCGAGACTCAGAAGTCATCCCTCTGACGGATGCTTGGACTATTCGGGCTGTCACTAGCCAGGCAATTAAGCATGCTGATGGCCATACTGAACAAGTGACTCCGAGGGGCTCCCTGCCTCCATCTTCCACTGTATACTGCCACGGTGCTTGGGGGTAATTTGCTCGTCTTCCTAATCTAAATCCTCCTCCTCCAGTGTTCCTGTCTCCTCTCTTGTCAACCTGGGTGATTAGTAAATACACTAATTTCACCTGACATACTTCTGCTCCTCAATGTCTCCTCTCTCCTCACCCTCAATCCATCCCTCTCCTCCATTTCAAGGGGGGGGGGGGTTTGTTTTTTATTTTTTTCCCCCGCCTACCGCGACTCATGTGGCCGCATGAGTTGTACGTCGCCAACGTTCCAGTCCCTGCCCAGACAGATTTTTTCAGCATCTGTTCCTGGTCATGATATGCAGTGGACAAAATGTCGTTATTACTTCCCGGTAGTCCTGGCACGAACTTGACACAATAATGTCGCCCCCTCCTCGAATGGCCTCAACCAACGGCAGGTGTCACGACATGAGACTCGCCACTGGTGACATCAAAGTTACTACAGGGGAGTACTTATGTCTACTGGATCATCAAAAAAATCATTAATAGAGCCTTTTTCTCTTTTTCTTCAGTACGGTTCCACATGTGCGGCTGGAATTCCAAGGCGGGTGGAAACAATCGCATATCGAGTTGTGTTGGCGAGGCCGTTCTCGCCGCTGCAATCGAGGAGGGTGTTCCTGGCTTTGTTGAATGGATAAAGTTGCATGCATCAGTTTCCCCTGGCCATTTTCAGAAATGTCTGAAGATAGGCTGGGAAGACCTGCAGGAACCTTTTCACAACCATGACTTGAAACTCCCCACCGCCCTCGCCTGCGCCATGCAGGGAGCAATGGACATCCCTCCTCGGGTTGCACGCGCGGACACCATGTCCTCTCCCTTTGTCCGTCAACCTGGTTCCCAGTATTTGCAGTTGGCGCGGAAGAAAGCCACACATCGATTTCTTGACTGCATGACGCGGAGCAGTTCCTCCCCTGTGTGTATGCGTTCGCAAGAGGCAATGCCAGGTGTAGAAATGCCCGTGACACGCTTGTGACCTAACATGTGGTTTTGATGGGACGCTAGTACTTGTGGAGGTGAAGTATGGTGGTGGTGGTGGAGGTCGGAGGAGGCGGGACATTGGCGCAGGTTGCAGCTCAGTTTGACAACGCTGCGAGTGGAGGATCGAGATAAGCGGCTGTTATCCTGTCCAAGTTGTGATGTGCATGGGCTTGGAAGCACATTCACCAGTGTGCCGTAAAGGACATGTACTGGGCCTCTGACATAGTTACAGCTCCAGAAGTCCACGGCTGCACGTGCACCTTGGAACAAAACCGGATAAGTTCAAGGACATGACCCTCCTTCTGTTCTACATTTTTATAATTGCTGGTACTTGCCTTTTTGGAAAAAGATATTACGGCTTTAGGAACTGTCTCCATCTGGCTTACGGCACAAAGACCAATTAGTTCTCTGAATGGTGCAGAGTCCACCATTTGGAAAGGGAGGCGACTGCAATCACCAACAAACTTGGACAGGGCCAGCCACGGTCAGATGCTGCAAATTAGGTTGTTGGACCGCATACTGTTGTCTCTTTGCAATCGCTTTCGCTGAACGACAGCTGGCGCACACATGAGTAGCGAGGAAGCAGGAGCATCTGGACCGGGAGGATGATGTCAAAGAGAACAGCTCCCTTCTGCAGAAGTCGTGGTGGAGCCTGAACTGGCTGCAATGGATATGCGTGCCACTGGGACGCTGCTGCTGCTTGCTGCGGCGGTCAGGATGGACCAACCACATCAAGAGCCACGTTTCTCCCAGGCCAACGGATGGTGACGCTGCATGTGTCTGACGCACAAGGGCGTCGGTGCCACACTGTCCTAGCTCCCTAGCCTGTTTACACTTTCTGCCCCACAGATTCTACATATACCCATATTCGGCTCCCGTCCGGTTGTCTTAGCAAAGAAACTGCACACACCGCGGAGTATCGGATTTTAACGCCAAAGCCTCAGCACCTGAGTGACTACTGCACGCCGCTGCCTAGCTGAGCCCCTGTGCCCGCATACTTTACTTGGACCTGACGAAGCGGGTTTTTTACCAGTTGGGGGGGGGGGGGGGCCGCTTGGCTCCCGGACCTCACACTGCTGCCTATTCTGCTGACTCACGGCCACACGAGCACACTTGCTGGCTGCGCTGATTGCATGACGCGCTTGCTGACGCTGACGATGATGAAAGCCCTTGCCTCTCCGGCTCCCAAAGTGCGGTCGGCTAAATCCATCATTTATTTGTGTTTTCATCGTTCACTCTCTCGTCCTCATCAACAGCGTCTATTGGCTTTGCCGAGGCTGACATATCACAACATGACCTACCCATGCAACTCTCCACATCTATACTTTTGCCGCCTACTGCAAGAAGCAGGCGATATTGGCCCATTTCTTCATGCTGCACAAGTAAGCTGCTGAATGCCCTCCTCAAATTGTTCATCATCGCTATATAGTGGAGCTCGAGCCCCAGAACACTAGTAGATCTCTGGATGAGGGATCCGGATGGGAAAGTAGGCAGGTGAGGAAAGTGAAGTGAAGGGTCCGATGACCCGCTCCAGGGCCATGACAACATCAATGGTTGTGTCTGAGGTTTCCCAACTATTATTGGCTGGGGTTTCAGATGTCATTGGGAGGAAAAGGATGACCCTAGTACTACCATTCAAGAACACCTTGGGTTGCCTTGAAAATCACAACAACCGGCACGATAGATGACAAGGGCATTGTCGGCCTCACTCGTGCTGACAAAATGATGCGTGACGTCCCCCTTGCTGTGCTGACGACTGGGGCTGTTCCGGAATGTATTGTGCACACTGCACTCGCCGATGCAGAGGCTGCCACCATCTCTGTCTGACATACTGTTCGGGCGCTAAAAATGTACAAGACACTGTTTGATGATGATATCCGGTATCATGAATAAAATTACCTTGTTTTTGACTCCAACCATGAACCCAGATAACAAGCTTGGGTACCCTTGGTTATAAATTGCGCTCCATTAAATAGGCACTCAGGAAAAAATTTACCTTGTATGTGGTCGTTTAAAAACACTGTGTGTTTTACTAAATGTTAAAAGCACAAATCCAGGCTTAATTAACCTTTGGACATGAATTAGGCTACTCAGGAAAGAATGTATATATATTCTTGGCGTTGAAAAAAACGGCGGTTTATTTTTGACTGCCAGAACCAGCAAAACAAACGCTTAAATTATAACACCTGGACTGTTATATTGCGCCAAAGAATTGAGCCCGCAAAAAAGAGTAGGCTATCTGTTAGCGTGTTACCAATTGCATTGTTTACTACGCCACACAACAAGAGATACTGTTGTTAATTAACCTTTGCTTGTGAATTAGGCCTACAGGAAAAATTTACGATATTTTGGCGTTGAAAAAAGACGGTTTATTTTTGTCAGCACACTCAGCAAAACTACATTTAATAACCCCTGGATGTAAATTGCGCCAAAGAATTGAGCAGCACTAAATAGTTGCTTTGTAGCGTGATACAATTGCATGTTTTCTACGCCACACAACAAGAGTACAGCTTGTAATAAACATTGGATTCGTGAATTAGGCTTACAGGTATTAATTTATAGATTTTTGGCGTTGATAAGAGGTTTATTTTTGTCAGCACACCAGCAAAAACAAACGCTTAATTTACCCTGGATGTAAATTGGCCAAAGAATTGAGACCGGCAACAAATTCGCTAGCTTTGTTAAGTAGCGTGTTTACAATTGCGTGGGTTTTCCTACGCCACACAACAAGACGATACAGTTGTAATTACAACTTTGCTTGTGAATTAGGCTACAAGAAAAATGTATATATATTTTGCGCGTTGAAAAATGACAGTTTATTTTTGTCAACACACAAGACAAAACAACGCTTAAATTAACCCCTGGATGTAAATTGCGCAATATAATTAAGCAGCACAAAATAGTAGCTTGTAGGTGTTTCTACTATGAGCTAGTTTTCTACAACCACTACAACAAACGAGATACAGTTGTACTTAACTCTTGCTTGTGAATTGGGCTTCAGGAAAAATTTATATATTTTTGCGTAGAAAAAGAAGGTTTATTGTTGTCAGCACACCAGCAAAACAACGCTTAATTAACCCCTGGATGTAAATTGCGCATAGAATTGAGCAGCCAAAAATGAAGTGGTATTTGTATTGTAAAAACGCTGTTTCTTTAAATGAATACAACAGGAACTGGCTTAGATCCCACTTGGATATTGAATGTATATGCAGGCTGCAGTGGACGCACACTGGATTTCAGATCCAATACCCCAAAAAATTAGAAATAGAACATTAAGAGAACAGTCTCTGAGACAAGCTGGGGGAACCCCACAGAAATCGCTATATAAAAAATCAATTCTTCAGCAAGAGCTATCAGTCGCGGCAGCACCTTCCCTGATGAGCACAGTGAGAGAGGTGTGCGCTCCCGGCGTCGCGCCCGGACATTATATAGTGCGGTGACGTCACAGAATCCCGCCGGTCTCTGATTGGCTTCAACACCTGCACATGTCATGCAGGCGAAGCCCTTCTTCAACCCAGAGTGCTGTGCCCCATGTAGCGCCATGTGCTCGCAGCCATTTTATCAATCAAAAGCACACTTCGTTCACCCGAAGTACCCCAAAGTTCGACTTCGTTCCGTACCGAAGTTTTCCTGAAATTCTAAACGAATTCCACTTCGTTAGAATCAATTCGCCCATCTCTACTTGCAGTGTCCACTAAATTGCAAACTGCAAACAAGACTTTTTATGGCTTGCTTTCAAAAAAGCTTTCTTCATGTCACTCCTCCATAAAGGCCAGATTTGTGGAGTACACAACTAATAGTTGGCCTGTGGGCAGTTTTTACCACCTAAGCTGTGGCTCTTCAGTGGCTCCAGAGTGACCCTGGCCCTCTTAGCTCTTATTAGTGCTCTCCTTGTTTGGACTGTCAACTTAGGTCCACGTCCATATCTTGGTTAGTTAGCAGCTGTGCCCTACTCCTTCTATTTATGGCTGAAGGATTAAACAGTGCTCCATGAGATAGCTAGAGTTTTAGCTATTTTAAATAAAAAACCTTACCCTGAAATACACTTTGCTACAACTTTATCCCTGAGCTGTCTGGTGTGTTCCTTGGTTTTCACGATGCTGTTTGTTCACTAATGTTCTCTAACAAACATATAATGTCCTCACATAACAGTTTTAGTTATACTGAGAATAAATTACATACAATTGTACACTATTTACTAATGAGGTACCTTTTAAAGACAATTGGTAACACTGTATTTGATTTATGGATATCAGAGTACAGGGTGCTGAATACATATGCACACCCCAATTTTCAGGTTTTTTTTAAATTTTTTTAATTTCTATACATTTGGAAAAGCACATATCATTATCTTTACACATCATAAATACTTGTTACTTTGGAAGACAAGTGTGCAAATGGGTGCGTTGAAGTGCATTTTTCAGTGTAAAATTTACCTAATCTATGAAAGTGTTTTTTAGCCGCTCATAAATGGCATCTAAAGTGTTTGACGCATTATGGAACTTTGGCACATTACTAATACGCCAAACATGTATAGGTTATAGGTTATAGGCTGGAAATAAAAGAAAAGTCATTAAAGTAGCATGTCAGTGAATAGAAACTATGGTAGTGATCTTGCTTGGTGGACCACAGGTCCCAGCAAAACCTGTGGTGTGCTGGCTCTTGCTGTATGTAGAATAAAGGGTGAGAGCAGCAAAAATAATTTCCAGCACTGCTCACTATGTGATAAAATTTCTTTCATTTAAGGTAGAAAAAAAAATGAAATATAAACATCTGAACAACATTTTATTTTTAATATAATTCAGAAAAATATAGGTCAGTGGGTAATTTAATTTAAAATTAATTTTAAATTATATCAATTTTAAATACATTTAATAGGATATATTTTAATATTTTTGGGATATTATATATAATTTAATTTTATATACTGTAGTTTGATAATTATCAAAAATTACTTTTTATTATTGTACTGGTATAAGTTGAAAAATCATAGACATTTTTTGCCCTAATAGCAAATCTAGCTCCACTTCGACCCCTCAGGCTCTGGCAGACCACATTGAAATAGATGTGCCTGTTAGAGTGGTAATGCGCCTAGTTTTGCCGACCTGCATTCATATATGTGTCTAATAGTTCAAATGTGGTGTGACACGCCTCCATAATGCCCACACATCTTTGGTGCATTTCATACATGTCCCCATTTGTGTTGCTCTATCACAAAAAGTATCATTAAAATACATTTAAGTCTGCGGCTGTAATGTTTAAAAATGAGGAAAAGTTCAAGGTGTATGAATACTTTTGCATCCCATGGCATTTAATCATCTTCATTATGCACACCTCTCAAATATTAGTGAATGCAAACAAGGTCCCATTATTTAGCACATAGTTAGTGATGAGCAAACCCTAAAAAGTTTGAGTTCAATTCGAACTGCGAACTTTGAGGCGTTCGTTCGATGTTCGAGTTGAACTTCGAACTCAAACTTGAACCCCATTAAAGTCAATAGGAGAAGATGTTCGGGTTAATTTTTATACCTACACAGGTGAAGAGAAGCTGTAATTACCATCTACTGAGTATGATTGTATGAGTATGATCTTTATGAGGATTAGGCATTATGTGATCCTGTAAATGCCGCCAAATAACAGCTTCTGGGTGTGGGGAAGATGCAGCCAGCAATACAAAACTCCCAAACTATTGCTGTCTATGAGTAACTAAGCTTCCTGTACACCCACCTAACTAATCTAAATAGAAGCTTTTCCTGTCTAAAATTGCTAAGAAAAGCCTGTTACCATGTGCCATTTCCAATAACGGTTTCTTCTTATGTGCAAAAGGGGCTTTTGGGCCTCCTCTCAGGATGTGGAGGCCCCATAGCAGCTGCTACCGCTGTACCCTCTTTAACTACGTCCGTGCCAGCTGAACATTCATGTTCCCCCATTGGGATGTTCTTGCTGTCACCATATACAGTATATCACATGTACAAAGCTTGCAAGCAGAGGCGTAAAACTTGAACTTCTTGTGCCCTGGTGTATAAAGTGAAATGGGGCTCATGCCAGTTACCATGTGTCACAACCTCAACAGTCACACGCCAAACTCCACTATGGTAAAGATCAAAGAGCTGTCGAAGGACACCAGAAACAAAATTGTAGCCCTGCACCAGGCTGGGAAGACTGAATCTGCAATAGGCAAGCAGCTTGGTGTGAAGAAATCAACTGTGGGAGTAATAATTAGAAAATGAAAGACATACAAGACCACTGATAATCTCCCTCTATCTGGGGCTCCATGCAAGATCTCACCCTGTGGGGTCAAAATGCTCACAAGGACAGTGAGCAAAAATCCCAGAACCGCACGGGGTGGACCTAGTGAATGACCTGCAGAGAGCTGGAACCAATGTAACAAAGGCTACCATAAGTAACATACTACGCACCTGCCAGACGTGTCCCCCTGCTTAAGCCAGTACATGTCCATTCCCGTTTGAAGTTTGCTAGAGAGCATTTGGATGATCCAGAAGAGTATTGGGAGAATGTCATATGGTCAAATGAAACAAAGTAGAACTGTTTGGTAGGAAAATAAATAGATTTCTTTTTATAGGACATATACTAACAGTGTGTTTTACAGTAGCATGACCCCCAAACCAGCAAAAATGACCTTTTTGACACTCAATAACATTTTCAAGAAGAAATTAGTATTTGAAATAAGATTTTTTTTAAAAGTACATTTAATAACGGTGTCTTCTAAAGTAGCTTGACAATCAAACCAGCAAAAATGACCTTTTGGACACTCAAAATTTTCAAGACGACATTAGGATTTGAAATAAGATTTCTTCCTAGAAGGACATTTGCTAAGAGTGGACCGCAAATACAGCAAAAATTACCTTTTGGACACTTAATAAAATTTGCAGCAAGCATCCAGTATTTGAAAGCGATCAAGTTGTATAGCAGATTTGCTAATTGTGTCTCCTGCAATAGCTGTACCCCCAAAACAGCAGAAATTAACTTTTGGGCACTCAGAATAAAGATGGGAAAGATGCAGCCAGCAATATAAAAATCCCTAACTATTGCTGTCTGTGATTCCCTAAGCTTGCTGTATCCCCCTCCCCCCAACTATTGGATCATGTTGCAGGTAATGTAGCATCCAAGCACTCATGTATGAGATGGTGCCGGGATCCTCAAAGCCTCGGGGTCGAGGGGCACTAACCAGATCTTCCTCCTCTTCCTCCTCCTCCTGTACCAACCTTTTACCACTGAAGGGCATTTGGTACCGGTGATGTCCACTACTACCTCATCCTCCTCCTCCACTTCCTCATCCAAGAGTCCTGGCTAGCCTCATGTGCTGTACTTTGTGAGCTGAACTGCCATCCTGCACCCGCCCTGAAGACCAATAAAATTGTGAAACAGTCAGGCCTTCTACATTCTCCTGGGAGTATGGCTCTGTGTCCACCTCATCCGCTTCATCCTCCACCTACAGCACTGCTGGGACCTGCTGCCCCAGAGTGTCTAACACTTGTTCCAGTAAAAATATGACCACAATGGCCATGCTGACAATGTCATTATCCTGACTGACCATTTTGGTGGTGTCTTCAAAACTGTCAAGGATGGCGCAGAGATCCTTCCCCTGCCTCCACTCTGTATGCCTCAACACCCCCAGGTCCGCATTATTGCTCGTCAGGCTATGCGACACTTCATACTGGCATTACGCTGCTGCCACATTCGTTGGAGCATGTGGAGGGTGGAATTTCAGCATGTTGACATGTCAACAATGAGATGGTTGACGGGGAGCCCAGATGACGCTGCAACTATGCCATTTGTGCTGAAGTAGTGTGCGAACGCCGGAAGTGGGAGCTAAGACCTCGAGCCTTCCTCAGTAGACAGTCAAGACCCAGATAGCGCTTGAGAAATTTCCGCACAACCAGGTTCATGGCATGTGCCAAGCAAGGGTTGTGCGTAAGTCTACCAATCTTAAGGACAGCAACGAGATTTCTCCCATTGTCGCACACCACCTTGCCTGGCGCCAGGTTCTTAGCACCAAGTCACTGGTGAGTCTGAGTGCGCAGAGCCATACACAGTTCTTGACCTGTGTGTGGCGGTCTCCATGACACATTAATTTCAGAATGAACTGGTATCTCTTGGCACATGAAGCAACCGGTCAAGGATGGGGATAAGAAATCTGCTCCATACCTGAAGTGTGGAAGAGAGTCAGCCGAGACCCATCACCATAGGCACTGTCATCCACCGAACTCACCCAGCGAGCAGTAATTGAGATGTAATGCCCTTGACCGTGCTTACTAGTCCATGTGTCTGTAGTAAGATGGACTTTGGTGGACACAAATGCAGCCAACGCCCTGAAGATCTTTTCTGCAACATGGCGGGCCAGGGCAGGAACAGCTTTTCTGGCAAAGAAATGCCTGCTCGGCATCTGATGTTGGGGGCATACCAGGGCCATGACGTGGCAGAACCAATCTGTGTTCTTTTGGACCAATCAACATCCAACTACACATTTCAAATAAGAGTAAGCTATTTGGCGCTCTATACCCGGTTATATGGCGCCTTTGTATTTTAAAAGTACAGAGCCTTCCCATTGGTCCATTCAGATTACCCGCCTGACTGCTGATTGGTCAGTACACTTCATTCTCTTTTAACATACTGTCCCGGGATTTATCTTCATCCAGAAAGTTTCATATTAAACATATCCATAATTTATCTACACAATGGACTTGTACACTATTGGATACAGCTCTTTCTCACATATTTTCATCTTTTAATAAAAGTTTTCACGTAATTAGCACTCTTTATTCTAACATCTTTTACAGCATCTTCAATACTACTTGTGATCTTCTCAGGCTTTTGATTGACAGCTCATCCTCCAATCTTCTTTGATCCTCTCTGACTCATCACTGATCACTCAGCTCAACACATCATTTGATTGACATGTATTAAGTCCAATGAATATTTTGATCTTTGTTATATAAAGTGCGCTAGAATACCATGTGTAATGTATACTTCCGAGAGTTCATGTGCGAAACGCGTAAAGTCTATTAAGTTTTATTATGTCATGCTTTTAATCTTGTGAGGGTAACTCCTTTGCATTTTTAAAAATAAAGTGACAATTAAAAAAAAAAAAAAAAAAAAGCCTTTAGCTAGGGCTTTGTTATCTCCCCACGTGCGCCGGGTCCTTCTTTTTCTTTTTTCCTACATTGCCGTCTACCCATCATCGGATCCCTGATTGGAATACCAGCCACCTGCGGCTGCCGTATTAAGGGCTACGGAATACAAATAGCCCCGTAAGTGCTTATGAGTGTTGTGCCTCTAAAATAAGAGCGCAACCTCAAAAGGTGAACGAACCTTTATTCTTTTTAAACAAATCTTATAGTACGAGCTACTACACTATTGTGCAACCCCTCCTTTTTTTCCTTTTGTGCCTCATTTCTTTACCAACACATCAAATATGGATTTATGTTTATAGAAAGTCAGTAACACCTGAAAATCAAACTAATGAAAAAGGCAAAATGTGAAATCCATTTATGTCATTAAAGCAATTTCCTTTAGGAATTCATAAGCCATAACCACAGTGTGCCAGCTTTAACACAACAGTTAAGCTGTTATAACATATAAATAATAAGAATTGGGGACTTTGTTTAATTAATAGTTCTTCATTTTTGTAGTGTTTTTAATACAAGCCAACTGTCAATAGTGACTGCTTTAGAATTTCACCTAGCAATCTCTCTAAGTTGCACAGTACTCCTGAAGGCTCACACCTAAGAAATTAATTCTAGTGCCATACTATTTTTGTAGCTTTGCTATTTCATTTTTCAAAAGAAGGCTGCTTTGCTGAATGTGAAGAGCTCTTTCTTTAAAATAGATCACAGTCTTAAAGTTTTATTTTCAAAGAAACTCTCCAGAGGGATTTTTTACTTACTATAAGCCTCAATGTTATTTTTACCAGTTCTCTTTTTTTATGAGCCTGTTTCTTTATGTGTTTACTCTTTGTGTGTGTGTAATATTCTTTTAATACATGTCATAGTTTACAGCAGCTTTTCATACTGAAAACAGCAGTATAGGTAAAGCGAGATTTAAATGTTTTCCCAAAGGCTATAACAAACAATTATTTTACACACATAATTTCTTGCCTTTATTTGACTTCAGTAAATCATTATTATAAGTCTATACTTATCTATGCATCTCCCTTTGCTTTTCTTATGCCTGTCTCAGAAAAGCCTCAGGCACAGCCAGTGAAGCTTTGCAGTGTAATTCTACCCTTCCCCCACATCTATATAAGGAGTTCACATTGTTTTCTGTAGCAGGACAAAAATACACTGTGATGATCTGATTTTATTAGTATAGGGAATGCTCCAAACCACAAAACGATTACTGGATTATGCTTTATAAATTTAATCTAACCTTAGTAATTCTAGTCACAAATCCAACTTATTTTAAAGGTTTTCTTAGAGTATCTACTCATGCTGTGACTATTAATTACTATAAATTAAACCATTGGAAATGTTAATACATTTGAATGCATTCATATAAACCCCTTACCGAAATACGATGTACCCATATGTTATAGGCTGCAATGGATTCCCACAAATTGACTTATGGGTTTGTCATGAAGATTGTACAGACTCACAAGGGGAGCTTAAATGATCGGAATATGGAACCAGCTTTATATAACATCTGGCTCCATACCCTGTCAACCATGACCAAAGTTTGCTTCGGTCATAACTGATTAACCACTTAGATGCTGCAGTAAATTGGGACCACAACAACCAGGGTGCAGCGGGGTGCTGATCGTTTCTACAGCAACCCTAACAAAGATTACCAGAGATGTCACCATGCCCAGCTGTGCCCATAAGGGCACAGCCAGTCATTATGATTGACAACTATGATATTTATCAATACAGTACGTCCTTGTATTGTAGCAGCAATTTAATAGATTGCCGAGTCTCTTATGGGAACAAGTAAAAAAAAAATGTGAAAGTTAAAAAAGAAAAAAGTAAAAAAGTAAAAAACGGAAACATAAAGAAATAAAATAAAACATGTTGACCACACTTTCCCATTACACATATTTGGTATTGTCGCATGCGTAACAACTTAACTCACAAATTTGTCATGTTATTTAACCCATATAATAAAATAAAATGAAATAAAAAGCCATCAAAAATCATAAAAATGCCAAAATGTACCAATGAAACAATCAGTCCTTGGAAAAAAAAAAAAAGCCCTTAGGGGATGTTCACATAGCGTTTTTTAGATTTGTGTTTGGATCTTTGTTTTGGACCCAAAAAAACATTTAAATTAATTTAAATGTAAAACAAGCATTGGCGTTCAGACGAGTGTTCGCCGATCTGTGTTTTACATACATCTTTCTAATTTGTCTTTTGGATCTGTTCAAAGAAGTATCATGTCAATTCTTGATCCATTTGACGCAGCAGGCGCCCTACTTAAAACTATAGAGTGCATTTCTGCTACAGTAAAAACATATCCAAACATGCAGCACACTTTGGGTGCGTGTTGGATGCATTTTAGGCAGCGCTTTTAATACATTTTTCAGATTCAAAAAATGTATTCAAAACGCCATTTGAACATACCTTTACACAGATCCTTATATGGAAAAATAAAAAAGTTCTAGCTACAGATATAGCAGAGTACAGCTTGACAGTGATATCACGGCTTTTTGTGTTATCTGCTCTCATCTGTAAACAAAGACCATTGAAAAGCATTGAAAGTGGTGAGATAACATTCTGTGCCATGATATCACTGTTCAGTATTTGTTTTTTTTAGTTTTGCTACATCTGTATTAGAAGATAACAATGCATAAATATTGTTTTACACAAAGTGAAAAAAATAAAAAACACAAACATAAAAAAGATGAAAACCACACTTTCCCAATTATAAACGGCAATCGCCCCAAACAATATCAAAAATAAAAAAGTACACATATTTGATATAGCTGCGTACATAACAACCTAACTTACAAATCTGTCACATTATTTAACCCACACAAGGAACGCCGTAAATAATAAAAAAAACAAAAAATTACAGAATTGAGATTTTTGTTTATCTCGCTGAAAATAAAATGGAATAAAAAGCAATCAAAATTTCTTATAAATGCCAAAGTGGTACTGTAACAGAAGGCTTACTGTAACAGCAGGCTTGAGGTGTGGATCATCTGAACCATGGCAAGCGGTTTTATAAGCCCCGTCAGGGAACAGAATCTAAGAAGGTCCCAATATTCACCAGAGCCCACCGCAAGACAGGTGGAAGGGACTGGTCAGGGACGCATGAGGAGACACAACAGAGTTAGGCCCTGTCACTGGTCCCACCACTGTTTCTGTGTTTTGGGGTCCCCGACTCCTTAATAGGTTGGCCCCAACCAGAAGACTAAGAACTGCACTAAGCTACGTGAAACACTAGATGCAGACAGACAAACAGGGACACAATAAGGATGAGTCAGGCAAGCAAGGTTGGCAACAATCAGGAGACGCGGTACCAAATTGGAAGACACAAGAATAAACGTAAACCGAGCCAAGTCAGTAACAGTCGGTAGGCGTAGTACAAATTCAGAAGTCAGAAGAATAGTTAGGAACCAGGCAGAGTCAGAAAACCAGTAAGATAAAGGAGATGGCTACAGATAAGGTAAGAACCCAATATAGCAGGCAAAGATGAAAGGCAAATGAATCCTTTAATAGGGAACCAGAGAAGGCAGAACTGAGGCGATAGGTAGAAGAAACACCAGACCAGATAGGAACAGAAGACTGTCAATCAAAAGAAGAATCATTAACTAATGAATTTTTGGAGCAAATCTGGCCATGGGCGTTGGCCAGGAATCAATAAAGCAAGCAGAGTAAGAAGACACTGTTCACACTGGTGAATGCAAATACAAAGCATCAGGTAAGAAACCAGGGTTTTCGTCGCAACGGCCATGTCCAGTGACCAGAGCTAAAAGCTGGGGGTCTGTCGGGCACGATCATGACAGCAGGTTGGATTTGCGGAGGCAGGAGACTACCCTTGATGCGACTTGCCTGTGATGGCAGCCGGGGTGCAGCGTCATACCTACAATGGCTGGCAATCTCTTAGTTTGGGACTGGCAAAGAGTTCAGGGCAGGCAGCAGTCAAACCGAGGTCAAAGAACAGAGACTCAGGGTCTGGTACAGGTTAGGGGCAGAACAGACTGAATAACACTTTCTTTATTGGCACAGGCACAAAATTGTTCTGGCAATAAGCAGGGGAGGTGGCCAGGAGATATAGGGTCAGCACCCAGCAATTAGCCAGTTACCCTTATGCTAGCCCCCTAAATCTCACTGAGCCGACGCATGCACCAGCCGACACAGGAGAGTAGAGGAGCATGAGCATTGATGGGTGAGTCCAGGCCGGCAGTACGAGTATGCCTGCAACCCGACATGTGGACCACGGTGCTACTTGTCCGCGGTAGCATGCGGGGAGATGGGACACAAGTGCACCTGACATGCATGCTGTGGGGCCGCTTGTAACAGGTACCAATGAAACCATCAGTTTGTTCTGAAAAAAAATCATTTCATAGTTCTTTGTATGGAAAAATAAAAAAAATGTATAGCCATTAGAAGATAGCGATGCATAAATATTGCTTCACACAATAAAAACATTTTTTTCCAAATGCTATAACATATATTTAAATCGGGTATTGCTGTAATAGTATCAACCCATGGAGTAAAACTACTATGTCATGTATTCAGTGTAAAAAAATAAAAATAAAAAAAAATTACCAGGATTGCTGTATTTTCCTCATCCTGCCTCCAAAAATGGTTTTAAAGGTGATCAAAATGTTATGTCCCTGCCAAAATGGTACCAATAAAATGTCAACTCAGCCTCGATACAACTCTGTACACAGAAAAATAAAAAAAGTGTTGGCTCTCAGACAAAGTATTTTTAGTGGGCAAAAGCAGTAAAAAAAAGAAAACATACAAAATTGGGTATCACTGTAACCATATTGACCTTCTGAGTAAAGTTAACATCTCAACTGTAACACACAATGACCGCTGTAAAAAATAAAAATTAAAAACACTACCAGAATTTAAGTATTTTGTTCATCCTTCCTTGATAAATCATTGATAAAAAGTGATCATAGCAACATATAAACTCCAAAATTGTAGCATTGAAACCATCAACTCATCCTGCAAAAAAACCTTATGCAGCTTCATATACAGAAAAATAAAAAAAAAATGTTAAATTATGACAGTCAAAACACTATTTTTACAAACTTCTATTGTGTAAAAGTAGTAAAACATTAAAAACTCTAAAAAAAATTGCTTTGTTGTAATTGTACTTGCCCGCATAGTAAAGTTATCATGTCATTTATATCGCACGACGCATGCTGTAAAAATGAAACATAAAAAAACAATGATGGAATTACTGGGTTTTGTCTTTTCTATTGTAGTGACCCCAAGCTAAAAAAAAAAAAACCTGTAAAACACCTGTGGACCAAAATGCACAATATATTACTAGATGAGTTCCCTGAGGGGTGTTGAATCCTAAATGGGGTGACCTCTGAAATTTTCACCTATTCTGGTACTTTAGGAGCTTTGCAGAGGCGACATGGCATCCACCAAAATCTAAGTTCTGAAAACCAAACAACACTTGCATGCCCTGCCATGCACCCAAACAGCAGTATATACCCACATAATCAGTATTGCTGCACTTGAAAGAAATTTTGTAACAAGTTTTGAGGTGCTTTTTTATCATCCATGTGTAGTTTCCCAAATTATTTTTTGTGGGGTGTTTTTTTTTAAGTTTTAGAACATTAGGCTACCTGCAAACCTGAAATGGCAGCTAAAAATTATCCTAATGAAAATGTGACCCCTAAATCTGGTAAGTGCTTCTCCTCTTCTGAGGCTTGTGGTTGTCAAATAGTGCACTAGGGCCACATGTGGGATATCTCTAAAAATGGATGAATTTGGGGAATCCATGTTAAGCTGCATTTTCTTGGTAACATCTACTGTGTTCTAGTAAATAGTAGTCTAAAACTGAAAATCTTCAAAAGAAGTAGAATTTGAAAAAATCACCTCCACTTTTCTTTAATTTCTGTGAAACACTTGGAGGGTTAACCAACTTCCTGAACACCATTTTGAATACCATAACAGGTGCAGCTCTTCATATGGAGTAATTTATAGGGGTATGTAACATAAAGGCCCCTCAAAGCCACGTCAGAGCTGGATTGGTCCCTAAAAAAAAATCAGTGCTGCAAATTTTCTTGAAAATATGAAAAATTGCTACTGAATTTTTAAGTCCCCTACCATCCTAAAAAATGAAAAAGATTAAAAATTAAAAAAAATTAAAAATGATGTCAACATAAAGTAGATGTATGGTAGATGCTATTTATAAACCACTTTGTGTGGTATAATTATCCTTCTTACATGCCCATCCTTAGTTAGGCAGATATACAAGTCCTCTCCTACGTTACGTAAGTATATAAGTCCACTCCAAAGTGAGGCAGGTATATAAGTGCCCCTCTTTAGTTAGATAACTCTATACATGTCACTCCTTAATTAGGTAGGTATATAAGTCCCCTCCTTAGTTAGGGAGATGTAGAAGTGCCCCTCCTTAAGTAGCTGTATATAAATGTCTCTCTTTAGGTAGTTTTATATAAGTGCCCCTCTTGAGGTAGGTATAAGTGCCCCTCTTTAGGTAACTGTATATAAGTGCCTCTCTATAGGTAGCTATATGTAAATGCTGCTTTTTAGGTAGTTAGGTTTATATAGCGTATTCCACTAAAACATGACTGCTAATAATAAAATAATAACAATAATAATACTCACCTTTCACTGTTCCCCTGCCAAACGCTCTTCCGCCTGACACTGGCGGTGTGACAGCTACACAGCCCAGGCAGAGGGACTAGGCTGTGCGACCTAGGGGAGGCAGCGGCACAATGAAGTCACTTCATCATGCCTCTACCCAGTTTACTTTTGTGGCCCACAACAGTAGTTTTCAACTGTATGATTGTCCCAAGGACATGCATACAGTTTAACAGGCCTGCTGGTGCTGAGGTTTGGGGTACTGAAGCCCCGGATAAAATGACGAAGCAACACCCCTGCCACGCATTCTCCACTTTTATATATTCAGGAGCATTGTACACAGGAGAAAAGACGTGAAACATTGTGTCAAGGCGCCAAGTTTCATACATGTTACCCTATATTTAAAGTATAAAGAGTAACATTAATCCCAACAGAAATAGCCAGGAAAATATATAAATGCCCCCATTTCATGCCAACATAGATAAACTCGATAGCCTATTTCATAGAGAACATACTTACTGGGTCTGAGCAAGATCCAAGGCTATCGCACCTATAGTCACAAATATAATGTTCATGGACAGCCAAAGCCTTTTCCTCTGGCCACATAGATATACAAATGATGTCCTGGATGTAGTGCAAGGTACCAGAGGATCAAAATGGCGTGAGTTAAATAGCCCACCTACTCACCCTGCTTCCAATCAGCTGTCTGCTGGGGAACACTGTTACCAAAGGTCCTCCATCATGTGAAAATTGCCTGGCAAAGCATCCTTTACTAATCCTACTATCAACACATTGATGGAACTTGACATATCGCTATGAAAAGACATAGTCGGAACTGCGTCATCGCAGATATGTTGCTACGGAGACGCATCTCCTAATGCCATTCACTTGAGGCGTATTCAAGAGGTGTTCAATGTCTCCCATATGTCTTCTAAATTCCCTTTAGATCCTTTCCACATAGATTCGGGGGCACCCACATCTGTCACGATTTCAGGGGTTAGACTGGACTGTAATTGTTGATGCCGGGTAGTTGTGGATCCACTAGGCCACCGCGAGTGATGATGGTATAACACACCATGCCAGGGAGTGGAATCTAAGTGGCCCCCAGTCCATATTTAGCTGCGGGGGACCCCCAGGTTGCCACCCCTGATGTGACAGCTACAGTGCAGTACAAAGGACAATGGGTACAGACAGAGGTGACAGGTCACAGGTAGATGTGGACAGGTAGACAGAGTAGCATAACAGCAGCAGAAACGAGGTATCAGGAACATAAGAAGCAGGAACAGTAACATGGACACAGCTCGGTTAAATATACACTGGAAGCTGAGTAGCTGACAGGCATGAAGACAGGTAACAGAAGAATGATCCTGAATGACAAGGTTGCCTCCTTATCGGAAGGCATGATAACAACAGTGCTATCACCCTCAAGAATTTTGAGAGCAAAAGATTTAAAGATGGAAATCACTGTCTTCTTTCTCAATCACCTCACTTACGATTTTAGTGAATAATATAATATGTGATAGTTTAAAAACATATTGGCCTATTTTGAATCAAGATACTTTGACAGCCTTTCTCATTGATGACCATCCTATTATCACATAGAAGAGGCGTAAACCTGGGTGACTATTTAGTGCGTAGCCATCACATACTATCAAGACCCCCAAAAACCTGGTTATATTGTGAGGTCAATGGAACTTATAAATGTGGAATCTGTAAAGCCAGCCAGTTTAAACAACATCTACAATTTTTACCTGCTTTATCACTGGAAAATCACACAAACGTTATGGTTTTGCTAATTCCAAAACCAGAGAAGTGGTGTACCAATGTAGTTGTGGGTGCCCCTGGAATCTACGTGGGAAAGACCAACAGGGAATTACGAAGATGTATCCTTGAGCAGGTGGGAGACATTGAACATCAAATGGAAACACCTCTTGGTAGGAATATGGATTAATTGCATAGGGGTAAATCCAGGCATATTTACTTCTCTGTCCTCAACATGGTGAAACCAAATCCACGCAAAGGTGATTACGAAAAAAGGTGTTTCAAAGGGAATCATAGTGGATTTTTTGGCTTAACACACTAAAACCCATTAGGTCTGAATGACCTAATTTGTTTCACTTCATTCACACAATAATGTTTATATCTGATTATTGTATATGTAAATCAGAAACAATTCTATTTGGTTATATAATTTTTTTGTGGGCATTTGGTTATCGTATTGTTACCATTAGATATACTACAGTATCCCATTTTTGTTTTTGTGTGGACTCTATTAAATAGGCAATCGAGATGATCATTCTAGGAATGTAACGGGTTTATTATAATATATATATATATATATATATATATATATATATATATATATATATATATATATATATATATATATATATACTTAGCTTCTTTTCTCTCTCCTTTTTTTTTTTTTCTTTTATAAAAGTGCAGAGTCAGTTATTTGGAGTTTATATAGATTTTCAGACGTTGTACCCGGCGTCATCATCTATGATGCTGGTTACAGTGTTTGTTTTATTTCCTGTCCATTATTGTGGATGGAATTTTGGGTATTTTCTGTAAAAAAAAAACAACTTTTTTTTTCTCTTTAATATTTGTAATAACATGGCTCACTATGGGATTGTCTCCGGCATCAGAGTTGGTGTCATCCGTTTTCCCTTGTGTGCTATTCTTTCTTTTTCATTCCGCCCCCTATTTAAATGAGATCGACAAAATAATCATTTAGTGTATATAGATCTGTGTAGTTTGTGTATGTAATTATGTGTTATTCTATTATGCCCAAATGCATCTTATTGCCACTGACACTTTAACACTATTTGCTCATGTTAATCACATTTTTTGAGCATTTCTGAATGCTTTGGTGAATTTACACTTATAAATATGTATTGTCACTAATTACTGATTGATTTGCATATGTATATGTACGCCCTTTTAAATACTGTGCACCACCCAGTAAGTTTGCTTGAGAACGGTTCTTAGGAGCCAAAACATTGCTCTTTGGACATCTTGGAAAGAAATAACTTTTTTCATTTTCCACTACATTGGGAGTGCTGTGATTATCTTGCTATATATTTCGTGGACTTGTGAAGTGAATTGTGCATTGCTGGCACCCATTATATTGTTTAATTTATGAGTGCTGCCTACATACATATATATATAAATATGCAGCTGCATGTACATTTTGATGCTATCTGCTCAGTTCTTCAGCACATTGAACATCCAAGGGTTAGCTAAGCCTGTTCCTGTTGTATTCAGTTAAAGAAAAAGAACAGATATTTTTACGCAATCAATACCACTTAATTTTTTGGTTGCTCATTATTTTGCGCATATTTAGATCCAGGGGTTAATTAAGCGTTGTTTGCTGATGTGAGTCACAATAGAAAAGTTCTTTTTCACGCCAAACGGAAGAAATTTTTTGCCTGTAGCATTAATTCATATCCCGAAGTTAATTAAAAGTTTTTTCTGCTTGTTGTGAACATAAAATATACGCCGTTTTTAATACGGCTACACAGCTGGTAATTGTGTGGCAAGGCAAAATTTTTTGCGCCATATTTATATGCAAGGGTTAACTAAGTATTTTCGTGCGCTCAGTGTACTTTGTAAAGAGAAAGTTCTTTTCACCGGCCAAAAAAGCAAATTTTGCCTCTCTTGCATAATTCATAACGAGGGTTGAGTTACAAGTTTTTCTGTTGTGTGTTCCGTATAAACTACACGCCGTTTTAAACACGAGTACAAAGCCTAGGGTAATTGTTGGCAACATATTTTTCTTGTTTCGCAACAATATATCATCAAGGGTTAATAAGGTATTTTTTGCAGTTTTGTACTCAGTAAAAAGAAAAGTTCTTTTTCACCGCCAAAAAAAGAAATTCTGTTAGACTAATTCATATCCGAAGGTGATATTACAGCCTGTTTTTACCTTTTTATTATTCAGTAATATACACATGTTTTTTAACGGCACAAATAAGTAAATTTTTTCCTGCCATTTGTGGCAGCCGCATATTTGTATCCAAGGGGTTATACCCAAGCTTGATTAGTGGGTAATTGCAGTAAAATACAGGGTTCTTATTTATATATACAGAGATTTTGTCATTAAATCCGAATCTGTACACTTGAAACAAAACAGTATGTAGACAGAGAGGTGGCAGACTCTTCAATTGCAGGTGGCGATGGCCACAACATTCCTGGAGCCAGGCCACAGCACGGGGACGTCGCACAGCAGGGGGGTCACTCTGGTGAGGACAACTGCGCTGTCATCTATCGGCCGAGATGTGTTGGCTCCAGCAAACCACAATGGTTCTTGATCTGGTTGACTAGGTCATCCACTTCTATCCACTGATGACATTCTGACAAACTCCCAGCAAAGCGAGTTCTGGGTGGGAACGGTCAGACACAACCGTAGTTGTGCAAGCCTGGAAGTGGTCAGCGGCTCTCATCTGTCCTCAACTGCCACGGTTCCCATCCTGTTCCCTTCAGCCAGAGATCTACTATAGTGGTCTGGGCTCGCGCCATCTATATAGGAGGATATGAACAATTTGAGGAGGGGGCAGTCAGCAGCTACATGGAGCGGAAGAATCGGGGCCAATATCCCTGATTCTTGCGAGTATTGATTGTTGAGAGTGGATGGGAGGTTTTTTGGTGGAGCGGTAAGCCTCTGCATAACCAAGACGTTGAGGAGGTAGCAGTGACAATCAAACAATTATGAAGTATATAATCTGGTGGTTTGAATCCAGTTTCTGCATTCTCTCCAGTTTGCTTCAAATGCAGCGTATGAACTCTTGAACTGAGGAGACCATAACTTACAGGATTGTTTTAGGTGCTTATTTGCATTCTGTGCGCATTGTTGATGGAATTCTAGTACATAACTGACATGGGAAACAAAAAAAAAGAAGCAGTACAGCTCAAATGCTGCAATACTGGTTTGTTATGAAATAGGGAAGCCCTCCCTGTTAAGTGGAAAAAAAAGGGGATGCCACTTCCTATTAAAGGTGGGGGAAAAAGGGGAGGCCCTTCCCTTGTTAAGTGGAACAAAGAGAGGCCCGCCTGTAACTGTTCATCAATTTCACCACTGTTCAATATTTTCCCCCTGTTATATTTTGTATTCCTGTTCATCTCATTTTCCCCTGTTCAATAATTTCCGCCCTGTTAATGATATTTATTACTGTATCATCAATTTCCCCTCTTTCATAAATTTCCCACATGTTCATAAAATTTCCCCCTGTTAATTTATTTATTCCTGTGTTCATCAATATCCCCTGTTATCAGATCCTGTATGCCGTGTACCCGACCTTTTTTGCTACGATTAACTGACCTCGAAATCTCGCCGCCTGCCCTGACTGTTGGCCTGACCTTTGACTACGAACCTTGCTGACGATTTGTACTCCCATGCTACTACTTGGCTGTTGCCACCGCAAGCTCAAAGTCAGTCAGGGGTAGCGTCCTGGTTGACTCCCGCCTCAGCAGAGGTCTATCCATCCCGCTTTGCGGGCGGGCTCTGGTTTTAAAACCGGGCCGACTTAAACTCCTCTCCTCTGGCGTGGCTATTGGCATAGATTGCGGTGGTTCCAGTTTTCATCCACTACCGCTGTCACGTGACAACATGAATGCAGTGGTAAATTGTACGTTGTTTATTCCGTAGTCCTGGCGACTGCAAATTAACACGATGTTCGCATGAAAGGGCCTGAGACAAATGACGAGGTGTCACGACATGATCTGCATGATCTGACATTTAATTTACACATGGGGTGTATCATGTTCCGCTATGGATCATCAATAATACATTTTAATAGACCTTTCTCTGTTTCATAGAGTCATTCCAACATATGGGAATGGTGGAAATTCCACCATTTGGGAAATGTCACAATCAGGCACTATGTTGGGGAGGCGGTGTGCCGCTGCTCTTAAGGAGGGTATGATTGGTGGTGTAGACACGCTGAAGTGCATGCAAAGTTTCTGGCACTTTTTAAAATGTTTACGGATGGGGTGTATGACTTGAACAAATGATTGCAGGCATTTCCCGCCTGTGGTGTGACTTCGTTCGCCCAGGGGGAATCATATCGCTGTCACTAGGATCATCAAAAATCGTTAATGGCCTTTCTCTGTTCAATAATTCCCCCTGTTAATATATTTATTCTTGTTCATCAATTTCCCGCTATGTTAATATATTATTCTGTCATCAATTTCCCCCTGTTGAAAAAATTTTTATATTTTTCCTGGTCATCAATTTTCCACCTGTTCATCAGCTTCCCGTCTGCCTGTGTTACATCCAACGCCTTTCTGCTATGTTACCTGACCTCGAATCTCCCACGCCTGCCCTGACCTGTTGGCTAGACCGCTTTGGACTACTCGAGTTTCGTCTTTCGATTCCGGTATACCTCGCGTGCGCCTCGGCTGGCCACCCAACTAGTCGCGGCCAGGCGTAGCCACCTGGTAGGGACTCCGCCGCAGAGAACAGTTCATCCTGCCTTGCGGCAGGCTCTGGAATAAGTCCTGGGACCTACTTAGACCCCCTCCCTGGCGTGGTGCTACCACCGCTTTGCAGTGGTCCAGAGGGGAGCCCAATACCCAGTCGTTACAATGGATGAAGTGAATGCCAAGTTTCCTGGCCAGCTTGTCTTTTGAATGGTGCAGAGTTCCAAATCTTGAAAAGGGAGGGGACTGGCTCAGTACCACCAACTGTGGAAGGAGCTCAGTAAGCTTCTGATTAGGGGATGCTAGACGCATAACCTCTGGAGGCAATCAGTCTCGGTGAGACGACTGCTGGCACTCCATGAGTTGCCAAGGACAGGAGTTCTGGACGGTTGATGATTGTTAAAAGACAGGGAGTTGTTTCGGCAGAGGTGGTTGATAAGCCATGACTGCTCTGAACATGCGCGAGCGGGATGGCGTGCCAACCTGGGGCTACAGCTGTTGGTGACAGGATGGACACGCCACATTTCTGAACAACGTATTCGGTGGGGATGACACTGCATGATGTTGATGCAGGGCCGTTGGTACCTTCGTTAGGTCCCTGGTCACGCCTTAACTTTCTGGCATCAAGATTCGACTATATAGCCAGTTAACCGTCCTATGTGTGCTCTTGACCAAAAAACTGGCACACGATCCAGCCGAGTAGGTGATTTTACCACGCAAAGTCTTGTCACTGACTGACTGATCCCGCCGCTGACCGGTGCCGTTACTTTCTGGGACTGAATATGTGGGTTTTGTCCGACTACCGACACTTTACGGGCTGCGTCACTGCCTGTCACGCAAGCTGCTGCTTTTTCTCCCTATGATAATGATGAACCCAGTACCCTGTTGGTCTGGGATCTGCTGATTAGCATCACATGGCTTTTTCAAACAAACCAGTATGCTGATGGACACCAAACTATTCATCTCCAGCCCAGACATTAATCTTACTTTCCAAGATCCAGATTGTCTGTCGTCCAAAGCGCTCTTTCCTTCTTCCTTCGTCTCCTATAAACTTAATGTAGAGATAAAGGAATGCTTCAGGCCGGGACAATGGGTAGTTGAGGTAGGGGCCCACTTCAACCAAGGAGGAAAAGGGGCATAGGGGCGCATGTAGTGGATGAATTTTCCATTTGGGAGGCACTTTTTTGCCTTTGTTTAAACTAGTTGGCACGAATAACTTGTCCCAGCCTCGTGGCTTCTCCTTGGCTCCCATGTGCGATCGGCTACATCGATTGAGTGTTTGCCTGTCCACCCGATCAAATGGTGTCGCTGTACAAACGCCTTGACCGCTCGCAAATACTTATACCCCCATTGCAACTCTCATCCTCACTATTTGCCCGCTTCTGCAACCGAGAATCGGAGTCTTCCCACCTCTTTGCTGCCCACTGTCCTCCAATAGTTGGTCTCACGTATAGTGGTGCTGTAGGGCGACAGACACATAGTAGTTTATATGGCTGTGGGAAGTTAAACGGGATCAGAGGTGGGTTGAGGAACAGCGTGAACGGAAGCCCTCACCTGCTGCCCGGCCATGCCAACAAAGGGGTTGTGTGTGGACAACCCACCGAACTCATTGGCTAGGGGGTTTGTCAGATGTCATCTGGGAGAAAGTGTAAGACCTAGTGTTGTGAGTCAATCACATGGCTCGGTAGATGACTACCGTGATGCCTGTTGGCCTAGCAGGGTGACTCTGCTGTTGGACGTTCCCCTTATGTGCATGTGATTCTGTGGTTTGGCTCCGGTAACCTACTGCTGTGTTCTTTGACGCTATGGTAGGATAGGTAGCCTCACTCTGCTTGTAAAAAAATGCTGTCGTTGCCATTGACTTATAGGTACTTTCCCGCTGTCAGTTTGTTTTGGTCAGTTTTGACCTCTTAAGTGCCCAGGGAATTTGATAGTGAAGCGATTTTCCATTAAGAGCAGGTGGCTAGTTCTCTGCGTGTCATACTAAAAAACCAACATTGTATGATGACCAAACACAAGCTATTACTCTCATATTAAGCATGGCGCAATGTTCTACAGCCACTTTCGTCAGGCTCTTGTGAAGCGCTGGGAAGGAAAAATAGCTATGTTTTAAGCGATTCGTCCCGAAGCAATTCGGTGGCCGATAATATTTTTGTCGGAAAAATTCACAGCTTAGTCACCGAATCGTTTCTTATTTATCTTTTTTGCTTTTTTGAGAAATTCGCCCATCTCTAAATACAAACAGGCAGTGACATACATCATTACATAAGTACTGCAGTATCTTCTGAAGGTACTGTAATCGCATTTTAAAGTACCTTTATGAAAGAAAATGTAAAGAAAACAATTAAAACATATTTAAGTGTAAAATCACCATTTTATCGCTAAAAATGCATCATTGCTAGAAAAAAGCAAAAACATCACATATTGATAATGCTGTATTCTGGTGTAACTCTGTACATATAAAACTGATTTTATTTGGTGTGTCTTGCCTAAAAAAAAAGTTGAAACAGCAATGCAAAAAGGAATGTATATTCCCCATCAAAACAGTCATACACCAAAACTTGCTAGGTAAAGTACAGGCTCATGCAGTAACAGATCAAGTAGCCCTTGATTTCACTCTTCTCAATGGAAATAATATATACAAAGCTCCTATCCCTGCTCATATAGATATTAGACGGCCTGGGATGAAAAACAAATCTCTGTAAGAGGGTTAAAACAGTTGGTGCAGTAGTATGTAGAAAATAAACCTAATTTCCTTATCCATACTCTTTAAATACCACAAATACTAGAAACAACCATGGAGCGTGCAAAAAGGGACCGTTTAGGCAAAGCCTGAGGCCCATGTCTAAAACAAATGACCCCGCATGCCTGTAACCATACCCAAGCACAACCAGTCTTATCCAGCTTCCACCATCACGCAGTTCTACGCCAAACAACATCAGGGCAATTACTGGCGCCCCCACCCCCCCTATAAAGATATATTTATTTACAATATATATAATTCACTATAATACATATATAAAAACCGTCGCTAATGGATCTGCCTAAAACCATCATTTGATATGGATGATGCACTACCTTATGAGGAGAGGTTATAACAAAGTTCAATACTAACCTGTAAAATCAACTGCCGCATTTTAGTCTTTAACAAAGGCGTTTACGGGAGACGATGGTTTAAGATTTTATAATATCATATTCAAATGGTCCCATACATAATAAAAGCTATTTATGTAAAACGACCTTTAAAAGACAATAGGGACTATTCCTAGGTCTGGGAGAAAAAGATTTATTCTCAAGAAGAGAATAGCCTTCTCACCATAAGATCTCTGTAAAATCCGTGGAAGAGGCCTGACTGGAAGTGGTCATGAGCAGGAACCGTGAGGGTTTCAAGGTACAGTTTCTGTATAAATCTATCTGAAATCACTTTTATTAATTTTAATAATTGTATGGCAGCTATGTAAAAATATCTTGGCTCCAGTACTTGAACGCAACTTGGGATAAAGAAGAATAGTCCTTCTTGTGGGCAATGTGTTCTTGACACCTTATGAGTTGCAAAAGTTTTGATCAGTTGGGAAAACAAAGCATTATAAAAACTCTTGTTACCCACCCACTTCATCTTCGGTTTGTCCCCACCCTTGGTTGAACTTGATGGACATGTGTCTTTTTTTTCAACCATACTATGTAACTATGCAAATAATGGTCATATGGTTATAACATTGCTGTACAGCAAATATCATAGTGTTGTTACTGACCAAATTAGTATGCCAAAACCAATATTATAAATAGTACTGCTACACAAGAAACAATGTAAAGTTATCACAACACAGTGATCACATAACACCACACAATAGTGACTGAGTTATAATACCACAACATAATGGCTACTCCCCCCCCCCCCCCCCTCACCACCACATACAGTTAAGTGACAGAATAAATACCATACACCATGGCACATATTCAACACCCTCATAGTTAGTGAATAAATCACCCTCCACACCTTGGAGCGTACACATCACCACCACTTAGTGTCCACACATCACCATAACCACAAAATCAGCACTCCACATAGTGACTGACATTAAAATCGCAACTTCCATGACCACATATCACCACCACTTAGTGAACATGAATTATGTCCCCACATATCACACATCATAGTGACTGATTAATGTGCTATAACTGTTCCTGAATATTTATACATCGTTATTCTGGAACCATTATTAACAAATTACAGTAGGCATAAACTTTTTTTTGTAGTGTGAACAGGATCTAAGACATATAGTGATTACAGTGGCCAGTTGCTTCCTTTCTCATCACTTACCAAGAATACCACTGATGACTTTTCCAGTACAGCTTCCCTGCAGAATTTAACAAACATCTTAGACTCCTCAGTTTTTCAGCACCTCCCTTTTTCCACCTCTGTATAAACTCCCCATGTGGTGACAGGTGGAGGTGGGGGAGAAGCAATAGGCAAAGGGTGAGAGGTGGAAGGCTATGGGTTGATAGGAGGGGGTGATGGAGGGTTTATGGGTGAGGGTTGCATTTCATGGTGGCTCTAAGCCACATAGCACAATAGTGGGGGAGGGGCAGGAGATGGAGTTCAGGTCTCAGATTACAGGCACAATCTCCTGGGAAGGGAGGATCAACCTTATAGGGATTGTTCTGCAGCTGTAACCTGTACCCGTGAGGAACATATTGTGCAGCATGATCACCCTCCCCTGCACCCCCAGAAGATAAACTGCAGGCATAATCCTCAGAGGGTGCAGGGGATGGAGTTTACTACTGTCTAATTTTTGTAGTGTTTATTTTACTCTGCCGGATCTAAGCACACACACCCATACACATACCCATAGTGGCAGAGTGACTAAGAGTAGTTGCCTGTTACTGCCACCAGGTGGAGTCGTCCTGGTAGAGACGTGCCACCACGAGCCTGGTCTTGGTGGGGGAGCAAATGGTTATCTGTCAGCACACACTAGGTTGCTGACAGCATGTATTGGGGCAATGGCTGATATCCAGCCATTATGGGTTGCTTCCCGGAACAGCTGCAGATGGGTGGGTGGCTGTTCCCGCATCCCAGGTCACTTCAGGTTCCATGTCGGGTTTTGGGCCAGTCCCGGGATGGCTATAAATTCCTGTCTCTTCAAGTGATCTGGGGGTGTGGTCTGCTACCTGCAGTTGGAGCAGCAGGGTAGCACAGTAAGGAAAAGGTTCTTTTACCCCCAGGTGAAGTGAAACCTGACGCAGGGCGACTGGTGGATACGGTGGTTAATTGTGGGGCTGGACGTTAGGTCCAGACCACGATAGTTAGGGTGGCTAATGGTATAGCTAGTGGCCAGACGGCCTAGGGTTTTGTTTACTCTATGTTTGTCAGTGCCATCCGTTTACGAAAGACAGCGATCCCATAAGCCAAGTGTGGCCAAAATGGCATCCAAGCATGAGTGAGGCATCACACCATTTACACACATGCACACCCATGTACACACATGTACACACCCGCTTATACACATGCACACCCACATGTCCACATGTCCACACATGCACACCCCCCTTGTACAACATACCTGTAAATCTTGCACAATCATGTACTACACCACCCCGATATACACATGCCAACACCCTCATGTCCACATGTACATACACATGCACACCACATGTAACAACACCATGTAACACACATTAAACACCATGTACACACACATGCGATATACAATGCATAACACATTGTCCATATTATTCACACATGCCACCCACAATGTGTGCATAACCCATGTCACCAAATATTACTTATATGTTGCCAAACTGCCAGAATTAATGAGTAAGAAAGTATCATTTGTAAGGATTTTTATTACTTGCTGCAAAAGTCAATTGTTTAAATACACTAGGATTACTCATGCCTTTCAAGAAACAATGTGTGTGACAAGCAATATGATTTTCATTGTCTTTGGATGCTTCTGTTAGATTTTGAAACCATCTGAGTTAATTAATAGACACACCTGTGGATATGTATTTTTTTTGTGACACCAGAAAGCACACTGCTTTTGTCTGATCAACATCTTGGGAGAAAGTCTAAAGAAATCTGCCAAGATATAGGAAAGAGAATTGTGGACTTGCCATCTCAAAGTCGGGAGATCTGTGGAGTGCAATTTTCAGGGCGTAATAGGTGACTTGTTCATCGTACAATATATATTATACACAAGCGGACAAATAATGATCGGAAGTCCAGCCATCATACCGGCTCTTAGGAAGGAGACGGGACTGTGTTTCAGGATGAATGTGCTTTGAGTCTGCATATGCATATACAACCCGAGAACAAAGCAAATAACCTTGTGAAGATGCTGTGGACAGTGGGATATAGCTGTGTCATTAGTATACACCATTTCCTCCAGACCTGTCAAGACAATATTGCTCTGCTCTACCTCCAACTGTATGAGGGGCAAAACCCCGCCTGAAAACGCGTATGTAGATGAGCAATATTGGCTTGACAATTATTCCCTTTTTGCTTCTCAGAAAGATTCAGTTGAATCTCAGAAGTAATTGAGGATTTGTACAAACCTTACTAGAGGGGCGCAGTGAGATTTCAGCTCCCTTTCACATTAATTAGCCTTGTGAAATGCAGATGCATGTTAGTAGTGGGGTCTAAAAGGCAATCAAGAAAACTCACTACTCGCCCTTAAAATGCGTGTCTCACAATAAGGAGAGATGTTTCCTCCTCATACCCATACTCATTGCTCTCCCAACAGTTCAAGCCTATATTGCTGGTGCATCTACACTGTTGTGGGCAAAACCCCGAAACGAGTATGTAGATGAGAGATATTTGGCTTGACTCAATTATTTCCTTTTGACTTCTCTCAAAGATTCAGTGAATAGATGTAAATTGAGATTTGTTACAACCTATATAGAAGGGAGCAGTGAGCTTTTCCAGACTGCTTTCCACTAATGCCTTGTCATTATTCTACAAGTTGTGAAATGAAAGTGGGTGAAAGGCCAACTGTGCCTAGCAAGAAGTCATTACTCCAAAGAAACCTATAATGGCCAGATTAATATCTGCTAAAATGGCAAACAGGACAGAGAGTCTTTTTTTTTTTTTTTAGAAAGAAGACCTTCTCTCTTTGTTGCAGACGTCCTTATGGTTCTGACGAAACCTTAAAATTGAATGTTTGGCTGGTTTAAATGACTATTGTTTTGCTTGGTGGAAAATGGAAAAAGCTCTTGGGAAGACTAAGAGCACTACCCAATGTGAAACCATGGGGATAGCTGCATCATGTTGTGGGGTTTCTTTGCTGCAGGAGGGACTGGCTGGCAGCGTCACCAATTTAGTTCGGATCATGGGGATAAGAAGATTATATGGCAACTGTACTTTTAGTTAAATCGTGGGCGGAGGAAATGGGTCTTCCCAAATGGGACAATGAAGCCCACAAGTATACCGCCAAATGATTATATAGTGGCGCTTGGAGAAAGGGATAACCAAGTCATAGTTTTGGGATAGGTGGGCAAATCACAAAGCACTGATCTCACAATACATCATTAAAAATTTCATGGGTCAGAAAGTTGAAGTCATGGTGCGAGCTAGGGCGATCTACAAACAGGTTTTAATATCTACCAGTTCTGCCGGAAGAATGGGCCAACAATCACACCAAGTGTTGTAAGAAGCTTGTGGAAGGATATCCAAAACATTTGACTCAAGTCACTCAGTGTTAAGAGCAATTGCTACCAATACTAATGACATGATATGTAAACATGTTCTCTATGACTTAGCACAATGTATAGAGAATAAATGCCCTTAAGAAAATTCTCGTCTTCTCATTATTGTCTGGCATTTTGGCAAATATAATATAATTTTGGTATTCTACATTGACATATAACGGGTAAAAGGTTGATTTTTGATTTCATGTCAGATGTAATAAGAAAAATAGCTTATGTGTCTTTTTATATGAGAGTATGTTAAATTGCTGGTTTCTACTGTATATGTTAACAGTATGGGTACTTTAGTATAAGTACATTAAATCGCTTCCAGGTATTGGGACACTTAAACCAATTATATTTATTTCCAATAAGAATTAAAGGGAGAATAATTAATATGATTCTTTAATAATAAACAATAACATTTTTTAACACTGTTTATTACTAAAATACAAATGCAGTGGGTGAAATATATACTGTACATAAATGAAAATTTACCAAACTTATGTATCTCTTTTCTGTCTCAATTCTTCTATCTGGTCCCTGCTAGGAACCTGGTTGTGATGGGATCACAGCTATGACCTTTACTAATAAAATCTTCGGAGTAATTCTGTGACATTGTTTGGGTCACTCGCCTGACAGTGTGGTGATATTACAGCCCCTGCAATCCAAACAAATAGTTCTATACCAAGCAAAATTTTCTGTGTCCAAACAGGACTTATTTTAAGGCTGACTTATTCCAAGATACTACTGTAATACTAAAAGAGAAGCATTTCTAGATTGCTATGTACTGCAGCAGTAGTTGCAATTTAACATCTGTAAGTCTGGATTGCCCTAGTGTTGCAGTACAAAATGTCTTGAGACATTGGAATATATTGTCTAACGTAAATGAACCAGACAAGTAACAGAGAGTGTCACTGTGATGTATTGAGAATGTTCAGAAAAGGGGAGTGATTTATCTGTGTGTGGGTGTGGTTTTGAAAGAAAGACGGTGTGATTTTGATGCAATATTCTGCACCAAAATTGTGCCAGAATGGGTCTAAAAACGATAGACAAGCAGCAAAATGATCAAGTAGCATGAGACACTGTGGTAAGTCTACTGTTAGAGATGGGCAAATTGATTCTAATGAAGTGGAATTTGTTTAGAATTTCCGGAAAACTTTGATTCTGAACGAAGTTGAAGTTTGGGGTGATTCGCGGGAACGAAGCATGTTTTTAATTGATAAAATGGCTGCGAGCACATCGCGTTACATGGGGCAAAGAAGTCTGGGAGGAAGAAGGGCAGGACATGTGCAGAGATGAAGCCAATCAGAGACCGGTGGGATTCTGTGACGTCACCGCACTATATAAGTCCGGGCACGACGCTGGCAGCTCACACCGCTCTCACTGTAGGGAAGGTGCTGCTGCGGCTGCTAATGATATCTCATACTAAAGAACTCACTTTTATACAGCGATTTTTGGGGATGTCACAGCTTGTCTCAGAGACTGCTTCTCTTATGTTCTAATTCAGATTTTGTGGGGTATTGGAACTGAAGTCCAGTGTATGTCCAATTCAGCTGCATGTACATTTTAATGCTATCTGCTCAGTTCTTGAGCACATTGAATATCCAAGGGTCAGCTAAGCCTGTTGTTGTTGTATTCAGTTAAAGAAACAGCGTTTCTACAATCCAAATACCACTTAATTTTTGGTTGCTCATCTTCTATTTAGATCCAGGGGTTAATTAAGCGTTGTTCTGCTCTTGTGGTCACTAAAAGAAACGTTCTTTTTCACCGCCAAAGAAGAAATTTTGCCTGTAGCATAATTCATATCCGAAGGTTAATTACGAGATTTTCTGTTGTTGTGTTCCGTAAAATACACGCCATTTAAAAAACGCTACAAAGCTGGTAATTGTTGGCAGCACATTTCTTTTGTGCAATTTACATCCAAGGGTTAACTAAGTATTTTTCTGCAGTTGTATTAAGTAAAAGAAATGTTGTTTTCCACCACCAAAGAAGAAATTTTGCCTGTAGCATAATTCATATCTGAAGGTAATTAAGCCTGTTTGTGCTTTTATATTCAGTAAAATTCAGTGTTTTTAAACGGCACATAAATTTGTCCTGGCCATTTGTAGAGAGCAATTTATATCCAAGGGTTACCCAAGCTTGTTAGTGGGTTCATTTGGAGTCAAATACAGGGTGTGTATTTATCATATACAGATATCTTCATTAAACAGAGTCTGTACATTTTAGAACAAACAGTATGTCAGACAGAGAGGTGGCAGGCTCTTCACATGCGAGTGGCAGTGGCACAAACATTCCTGGAGCAGGCACAGGTCACAGCACAGCAAGGGGACGTCGCAGCAGGGGTCACTCGGTGAGGCCAGAACTGCCGGTGTCATCTAGCGGCCGTGTGTTGTTCAGCAACCCAATGGTTCTTGATTGGTTGACTAGGTCATCCACTTCCTCCCAGATGACATCTGACAACCCCAGCCAAAAGTCGGTGGGAACATCAGACACAACCCTTAGTTGGCATGGCCCGGGAGCGGGTCAGCGGCCCTCACCTGTCCTCAACCCGCCTCTGTCCCATCCGGTTCCCTCAGCCAGAGATCTACTATGTGGTCTGGGCTCAGTGCCACTATACAGCGAGGATGAGGAGGACAGTCAGCAGCTACTTGGCAGCAAAGAAATGGGGCCAATATCCCCTGCTTCTTGCAGTAGGTGGCAAAGTATAGATGTGGAGAGTGGCATGGGAGGTCATGTTGTGTGGGGTCAGCCTCTGCATACCAAGACCGGTGATAAGGACAGCAGTGACGATAAAACACAAAGTGATGATGATGTTGCCGACCGCACTTGGAAGCCGGGTGAAGCAAGGGCTTCATCATCGTCAGGAGAAGAGGGCGTCAGCTTGCACGTCAGGCAGTGGCGCAGCCAGCAAGTGGGTTGTGTGGCCGTGAGTCAGCAGTGTAGCAGCAGTGTGAGGTCAGGAGCCAAGCGGCCACGGGGTAGAAAACCCGCTTCGCAAGTCCAAGAAAGTAGCAGCCAAGGGGCTCAGCGAGGCAGCGCAAGTAGTAGTCACTCAGTGCGGAGCGTTGGTGGTAAAATTAGCTACTCGGCAGTGTGGCAGTTCCTTGCTAAGACACCGGAGGAGCCGAATATGGGTATATGTAGAATCTGTGGGCAGAAAGTGAAGCGTGGCAAGGGAGCTAACATTGGCACCACGGCCCTGCGTCAACACATGCAGCGTCACCATCCGGTGGCCTGGGAGAACCGTGGCTCAGATGTGGTGATCCACATCCAGCAGCAGCAGCGGCCAATGGCACGCATGCCATTGCAGCCAGTCAAGGCTCCAACACCTCTGCAGAAGGGAGCTGTTTCTCTTTGCCATCATTTCCTGGTCCAGATGCACTCTGCCACTCCAGTTAGAAGATCCGCTGGACTACTGGGCAGCCAAACTGGATGTGTGGCCGCAACTTGCCGAGTTTGCAGTGGAGAAGCTGTACTGCCCGGTCAGTAGAGTGGCATCAGAGCGGGTGTTCAGTGCGGCGGGGGCCATCGTTACCCCAAGGAGAATCCGCTTGTCCATGGGAAATATGGAACGACTGACCTTTGTCAAGATGAATCAGGCGTGGATCGGCCAGGATTTCTACACACCAATGCCTTAGGCGTCAGATTACATCAGCCATGACGCCTCACAAAAACTTTGAGAAATGAGTCTGGATTCAAAATACACTATTTCATACACTATTCTGATGCAGCCACCCGTCTGATGCCACACATCTTTTGACAGTTTCTCCATCTGCCACCAACCATCTTTACCAGGGACTGGTATTGCCACCCACCTCCACACTTTGTCATTGTGCCACTCTCTGACCTCATGCTGCTGCTGCCGTCACCTCCACTCTCTGTCATTGTGCCACTCTGTGGCCTACTCCTGTTTTTGCCACCTCCAGAATGTCATTGTGCCACTGTCTGACCTCATGCTGCTGCCGCCGTCACCTCCCCTCTCTGTCATGGTGCCACTCTGTGGCCTACTCCAGTTTTTGCCACCTCCAGAATGTCATTGTGCCACTGTCTGACCTCATGCTGCTGCATCTGTGGCTGCTGCCGTGACCTACACATTGTGTCATTGTGCCACTCTGTGGCCTACTCCTGTTTTTGCCACCTCCACACTGTGTCATTGTGCCACTGTCTGACCTCATGCTGCTGTGGCTGCTGCCATCACCTCCACACTCTGTCACTGTGCCACTCTGTGGCCTACTGATGTTGCCACCTGAGCCCTCAGCTTTTTTTTTCCAGCTGGCGCTACCATGACTTTATCAGGCTACATTCCCGCTTAAGTTTTTTGGTCGGTTTTGCCCTCTTAAGCGCCCAGGGAATTTTATAGTGAAGCGATTCTAAGTGCGGCGGCAGTAATATGCGTGTCATACTAAAACACAACATTGTATGAAGACCAAACCAAGCTCCCTCTGCATATTTAAGCATGGCACAACGTTCTACAGCACCCTATAGGCTCTGTGCAGCCTGGAAATAGCTGTTTTTTTAACACAATTCGTCCCGAAGTAATTCGGACCGAAACAAATTTTGTCGGAAAATTCGTCGAAGTCGGCGAATCGAAGTTTTGAGAAATTCGCCCATCTCTATCTACTGTATTTTTAGATTGCCCATCTAAATTTAGACTAACTTTTAGACAACAATACTAAATGTACCCCATTATCTTTTTTCAACCCAAAATTTACTAGTCATTTAACTGGTGCTTGTTAACACGCTTTCTTAATGAGATAACTGTATTGTCATAGGGGCACTACAGTATGTCTGGATTTTTAGACAGATTTTGCAATGGATTTCAGGCAGCTTTGACTGTTTTTCTAGCAGAAAATGTACTGAAGTCAATGCATTCATGATTGGTGCAAGAAACCATGTGATTTTTTTTATTCTCCACTCAGTGTTCACTCTCTAAGCTTGCAGTGGCCATTTTTGTTATTTATCAACCACACATCTTCTTTGTCTGCTGCAGTCAGCTTTTTAAAAACCTTACAAAAATGAGTTACGCACTTGCAACCTCCACTACTTCTTCCAGTAGCGACGAGCATCAACAGCCTGTGCTATCAAGCATTAAAGTATGTCGGCAAGAAATCGGAGTACAGGTGGCCATCTTACACAATTTCTTGCTTCGTTGTCGGCGTTGAAGGGTATGTACATCACACTTGTGTATTATTTTAAAAGATGTACTCATATGTAGTCATATAATTTTAATTAGTAAAATCCTGTAATTTTGATTGTCCCTATGGGTTGTGTAAAGGAGTAGCTACTATGTCCACTCAAATCTATCTATCTATTTATCTATCTATCTGTCTGTCTATCTAAAGATAGATACATTTATATTTAATTGACATGTTTCAGGAAAGCTATGGAAAAATATATTGATGTTTTTTTAACTTACTTTCCATTATTTTATTAAATAATGCACTTTGTTATTTGCCTTTTATTTTGTACTTATTGTTAAAATTATTGTGTGCTACTATTTTTTTTTTTTTTTTGAGGGGGGAGCTTTTCCATAGCTTTCCTGAAACATGTAAAATGAGGAATTTGACTCACTAGTGGAGATTGTAGGGCCACACCTTTGCAAACAGGATACTGTGATGCGGTCAGGCATAAGTCCTACGGAAAGATCGCTTATGAATTTACATTACATATCAATTTATACTATTATTTGATTACTATGGTAAAATTTGTCCATCCTTTCTTCAAGGTTTAGTGATGGCAATAGTCTGTGTTCCGATGTTAATTATTTTTTTTTAGGTTTCTCATAACTGGGGAGAGCTACGCTTATGTTTCATTGCATCTACAGTACCGTTTTGGGCAGTCCACCACTGGCAACGTTGTGGTGGACACATGCGAGATGATCCGGCGGCATTTACAACCGATAGTGATGCCTTCCCTGACCTTTCCTGGTGCACTCTGCAGAAGCATCGCCACCTGAAGCCCCTTCTTATGGACCTAAAGAAGCACCATTCCATTTGCCCTTACAGCACGGGCATTCCACGATATGTAAACCCTTTTTGGACCTTCTGAACTTCTGCAAATTACTACAGATTCCAATGCCGAAAATGGACGACTGAGAACTATCTGTTCTAACTCTTCTGCTTCCCCGCATCTGGCAGGTAACATCAACCAACAAAGGATGCTCCCCTGGGGTTCTCAATTGCTACCCAGAAATCTCAACATACACAACCACGTTGATTTGGGGACTTCCTTCAGGTTCACTGAGTAACGGAGTTAATTTCCATTACTTGATTATGTGTTTGATAAGTTTATCCCATCTAAGTGCCTTGTTCTATTTACGCTGTTAGTAGGGTATTGTTCAATACATTTCTAAATGTGCATTACAATGGCTTATTGGGTCTTCCTTTCCTGTACTTAATTGTTAGCCTCTCTTGTTTTCCCTTTTGTGGGTTTGAGATTTCCCATTTTATGATGAGGGGGAAGGCCTTACCTGGAGTCTCCATGTAGGGGACCCATCTGAGATACTCTTGGCATTTCTTTTCATACACACCTCCAGCCCAGCCAAACCAGAGAAGTTGTAGCTAAAAAAGAGTTACTTTCTGTCATTGCATAGTTTTTCTCTGGTTGCATAACTTGTTAAACTTTTTCGTGTAAGTGTTTTGTTTTTTGTCGTGTCTGTGTCACCCTCCCACCTCATGTTATTTAGATCTCCTGTTTGATTAACTCCTGCAGGATTGGCTGGCCTCATGCATTAGTCTCCCATTTTCAGATAGGCATGTAAAGATTTTTATATTCCATCATGGTCCACTGTGTCTCGTTAAATTTCAAGGGCCTTAATTCCATCATTAGACAGCAACTAGCTCTTAAGGAATGTAAAGCTTTAAAGGCAGACATTGTCTTACAGGAGACACATTACAATTCCACTGATTTCTTTAACTTCGCAAAATTTTCACGCCCAACTGCATTTAATGCCTTTTCCAAAAATAAAAAGGCCAGAGCTGGTATATTGATTTCAAACTCACACCCTCTCCAGGTCCTTTCTTCATTAGCTGATCCCACGGGGAGATATATTATTCTAAATGACAAATTGTATGGCAAACCTGTCATGCTTTGTAATGCATAAGTCCCAAATACCTCGCAAATTGTGTTCCTGAACAAATTCCTTGCCAAGTTGTCTAGATTTCCTCCCTCAGCTTTAATATTACGGTGGGATTTTTTTTTTCAGCATGAAAATTTTATTGGTTTTTCCAAAGAAAGACAAATAAGGAACATACAGCAAATAACATCCTGCCAAACATGGCAACATATCAAACAGCGCCAATATGAATTGAGTCAGTTACAGAGCATAGAAGAGCATGGCACGGGCATAACAATATCTGTTAATTCTAACATCAAAAACGACACTTAAACAATGAATTAGACCTTTCTCCTACCTAGGAGTAGATCTGGATTGATTGAACACAGTACAAGTGACATAGTAAATGAAAAACTAACCTTCAGTCACTAAAAAGGTGGTTTCTTATAATGTCTGGAAGTGATCCAAAGGAGCCATTTATTACTTGCTTTATCTACTACATGAGGTGGTATCACCAAGCAAGTTTCCACAGCGAACTGCAAGTTTGTTCATTGTATCACTTCTTTAATCGCTAACGGCGTGGCCAGTTTCCAGTAGTGTGCAATCCCCATCTTCGCTGCTACTAATATATGATATATGATACTATGGAAACCTGGCGGACAGTCTCTTAAACAAATATCTAAAATGGCTAGCTCGGGAGTCAAAGTTATCAGACAGCAGACAACCTCTGACAAGACTTTTTCCACCCCACCAAAAAGTCCTAGTTGTTGGGCACTTCCACCATATATGTATTAGGGAACCCGTTGTCCCACAGTTTCTGCAACACAGCTTCGACCATCCCGGTGACATATGTTTAATTCTATTAGGGGTGAGGTACCATCTGAGGTGTAGTTTTCTGGATAATTCAGTGTGGTTAGCACATCTAGAAAGACTAAGTGGGACTGATGCTGCTTTTACCCAGTTTTCAATGGATAAGGTTCGTTTTAGTTCTTCAACTGGCAGAATGTTTCTTCTACTTAGCATCCAAATTCAAATAAGGGTTCATTTAAAAGAAAACAAAGGCCTTCCAATACATCTGATACTGATGGACAAGATACGCCTCTTTTTATAGGGATGGATACCCCTCCTATAAACGCACCAGGAGAGGGGGGGGAAAGCACCATCGGTAGCTTAAGAAGCAAAAACAACAGAGACAAGAAAATTCACTCATCTCTACAGAACAAGAACAGAGTTTAGTGATGAATATTTCAAATGATCAATTATCTGTTGTTGAATTACATGCTTTAAATAAGGGTTTATCATTTTGTCCTGTTGAATATACTGATTGGTTCCAACTTGAATTAGATCTTTACAATTTTTTTTCGGAATATCAAGCTTAAATTGTTTTTTTGCTGATTTACCACCTCCTATTCCTACTGCACAGATTACTGAAATGCCAAAAAATGTTGAAATTTGTTTTTCACAGACTGGTTTACATAAACCTAGTAATTTTGTGCCTTACACTAATAATCATGTAATCTCCACCTTTGAATCTATGGTTAAACGAGGTATTCAGAATTTAAAAGAGAATGTTATTGATTCTAATTTTATTCAATACAATTTAAATAACAAAGAAAAGTTGGCTATAAAAAATCTTTCTAAAAACAAGGAATTATCTATAAAGCCAGCAGATAAGGGTGGGGCTTTGGTTATATTGGATATACCAGCTTATATTCGAGAGATCAGATTAGGTGTGATGTGTATGCATTGTTACCTAGTGATCCAACACCCAGACTAATTACTAAACTTCAGAGATTAGTGATAAAGATCTTAAAGAATTTCTTGTTGATAGGTTTCCTATAGTTTCTGTAATATATTGCCTTTCAAAGATTCATAAATCTATAATTAACCCTCCAGGTCGCCCTATTATGTTAGGTCGAGGTTCCATATTTTGTACGGTGGCACTTTTTTTGTATAAATTCCTTAGGAAGTTTGCTTCATCTGCTAAGTCATATAACCTAAATACATCAGATTTTCTTAATAAAATACATGAAGTTGATATTCTTGAAACAGATATTTTGGTCTCTTTTGACATAGTAAATCTTTTTACTTCTGTTAATCATCAAAGAGGGATTGCTGTTAAAAATTTTTTGGAATCTTCTGATATTTCTTCTGATGTAATTAATATTTTTCTAAAGATTTTGGAGTTTATTCTTACTGAGAATTATTTTTCTTTTCAGGAACAATTTTATGTACAATTAAAGGGCACCGCTATGGGCTCAAACGTGGTGCCAATGTATGAAAACATGTTTATGCCCAACTTGGAGGAAGGATGTATCTATGTATCCCACCACTTCAGACATGTTCTGAGGTGGTGGAGATACAGAGATGACATTTTTGTTGTCTGGAGAGGTACTGCTGAAGAATTATTTGTCTTTTTACATAACATGGACCCTGATATTAAATTTACTATGTCAAGTTCATTTGATAGTATCCAATTTTTGGATACTTTAGTGATCAAAAAAGGCAATAGTCTAATTAATGACCTATTCATAAAAAAAACAGATAGAAACAATTTATTACATTTTAATAGCTTTCATCCCCGCCCAATGCTTAATTCTTTACCACATAGCCAATTTCTTCGTGTTAAACGTATTGTTGATGATCCCATAACTTTGAATGAGAGATTGGAGGACATGTCTAAAAAAATTGAGAAAATGTGGTTATCCACATAACATAATTAGAGATGGGCGAATTGATTCTAACGAAGTGTAATTCGTTTAGAATTTCAGTAAAACTTTGATTCTGAACGAAGTCGAAGTTTGGGGTAATTTGCGGGAACGAAGTGTGTTTTTAATTTATAAAATGGCTGCGAGCACATGGCGTTACATGAGGCAAAGAAGTCTGGGAGGAAGAAGGGCGTAGCCTACATGATATGTGCAGAGATGAAGCCAATCAGAGACCGGCGGGATTCTGTGACGTCACCGCACTATATAAGTCCGAGCGCGATGCTGGGAGCTCATACCGCTCTCACTGTACTGAGTCGGGAAGGTGCTGCCGCGGCTGCTTATGATATCTCATACTAAAAAACTCCCTTTTATACAGCGATTTTTGGGGGGTTTCACAGCTTGTCTCAGAGACTGCTTCTCTTACGTTCTAATTCTGATTTTGTGAAGTATTGGAACTGAAGTCCAGTGTGCGTCCAATGCAGCTGCATATACATTTTAATGCTATCTGCTCAGTTCTTCAGCACATTGAATATCCAAGGGTTATCTAAGCCTGTTCCTGTTGTATTCATTTAAAGAAACAGCGCTTTTACAATCCAAATACCACTTAATTTTTGGTTGCTCATTTCTTTTGCGCAATTTAGATCCAGGGGTTAATTAAGCGTTGTTCTGCTGTTGTGGTCACTAAAAGAAACGTTCTTTTTCACCGCCAAAGAAGCAATTTTGCCTGTAGCATAATTCATAACCGAAGGTTAATTACAAGTTTTTCTGTTCTGTACCGTAAAATACACACCATTTTAACACGCTACAAAGCTGGTAATTGTTGGCAGCATATTTCATTTGTGCAATTTACATCCAGGGGTTAATTAAGCGTTGTTCTGCTGTTGTGGTCAATAAAAGAAACATTCTTTTTCACCGCCAAAGAAGAAATTTTACCTGTAGCATAATTCATAACCGAAGGTTAATTACAAGTTTTTCTGTTGTTATGTACCGTAAAATACACGCCGTTTTAACACGCTACAAAGCTGGTAATTGTTGGCAGCATATTTCTTTTGCACAGTTTACATCCAAGGGTTAACTAAGTATTCTTCTGCAGTTATACTTAATAAAAGAAACGTTCTTTTTCACCGGCAAAAAAGAAATTTTGCCTGCAGCATATTTCATATCCGAAGGTTAATTAAGCCTGTTTGTGCTTTTAAATTCAGTAAAATAGTGTTTTTAAACGGCACATACAAGTAAATTTTTCCTGGCCATTTGTGGAGCGCAATTTATATCCAAGGGTTACTCAAGCTTGTTAGAGGGTTCATTTGGAGTCAAATACAGGGTGTGTATTTATCATATACAGATATCTTCATCAAACAGAGTCTGTACATTTTAGAACAAACAGTATGTCAGACAGAGAGGTGGCAGGCTCTTCACCTGCGAGTGGCAGTGGCACAAACATTCCTGGAGCAGGTCCAGGTCGCAGAACAGCAAGGGGACGTCGCCGCAGGGGTCACTCGGTGAGGCCAGAACTGCCGGTGTCATCTAGCGGCCGTGTGTTGTCCAGCAACCCAATGGTTCTTGATTGGTTGACTAGGTCATCCACTTCCTCCCAGATGACATCTGATAACCCCGGCCAAGAGTCGGTGGAAACGTCAGACACAACCCTTAGTTAGCATGGCCCGGGAGCGGGTCAGCGGCCCTCACCTGTCCTCAACCCGCCTCTGTCCCATCCGGTTCCCTCTGCCAGAGATCTACTATGTGGTCTGGGCTCAGTGCAACTATACAGCGAGGATGAGGAGGACAGTCAGCAGCTACTTGGCAGCGAAGAAATGGGGCCAATAACCTCTGTTTCTTGCAGTAGGCGGCAAAGTATAGATGTGGAGAGTGGCATGGGAGGTCATGTTGTGAGGGGTCAGCCTTTGCATACCAAGACCGGTGATGAGGACAGTAGTGACGATGAAACACAAATAGATGATGATGTAGCCGACCGCACTTGGAAGCCGGGTGAAGCAAGGACTTCATCATCGTCAGGAAAAGAGGGCGTCAGCTTGCGCATCAGGCAGCGACGCAGCCAGCAAGTGGGTTGTGTGGCCGTGAGTCAGCAGGGTAGCAGCAGTGTGAGGTAGGAGTCAAGCGGCGTAGAAAACCCGCTTCGCAGGTCAAAGAAAGTAGCGGCACAGGGGCTCAGCGAGGCAGCGTCAGTAGTAGCCACTCAGTGCGGAGCGTTGGCGGTAAAATCCGATACTCGGCGGTGTGGCAGTTCTTTGGTAAGACACCGGAGGAGCCGAATATGGGTATATGTAGAATCTGTGGGCAGAACGTGAAGCGTGGCCAGGGAGCTAACGTTGACACCACGGCCCTGCGTCAACACATGCAGTGTCACCATCTGGTGGACTGGGAGAAACGTGGCTCAGATGTGGTGGTCCATCCAGCCGCCGCAGCAACAGCAGCAGCAGCGCCCAGTGGCACGCATGCCATTGCAGCCAGTCAAGGCTCCACCACCTCTGCAGAAGGGAGTTGTTTCTCTTTGCCATCATCTCTCGGTCCAGATGCACTCTGGCACCCCAGTTAGAAGATCCGCTGGACTACTGGGCAGCCAAACTGGATGTGTGTCCGCAACTTGCAGAGTTTGCAGTGGAGAAGTTGTCCTGCCCGGCCAGTAGTGTGGCATCAGAGCGGGTATTCAGTGCTGCGGGAGCAATCGTTACCCCAAGGAGAACTTGCTTGTCCATGGGAAATGTGGAATGACTGACCTTTGTCAAGATGAATCAGGCGTGGATCGGCCAGGATTTCCACACACCAATGCCTTAGGCGTCAGACTACATCAGCCATGACGCCTCACCCAAACTGTGAGAAATGAGTCTGGATTCAAACTACCTGCCTCAGCCACTATTCTGATGCCGCCACCACCCGCCTGATGCCACACATCTGCTGACAGTTTCACCATCTGCATACCACTGGTATTGCCACCCACCTCCACACTCTGTCATTGTCGCACTCTCTGACCTCATGCTGCTGCTGCTGTTGCTGGTGCCGTGACATCCACACTGTGTCATTGTGCCACTCTGTGGCCTACTCCAGTTTTTGCCACCTCCAGAATGTCCTTTTGCCACTCTCTGAACTCATGCTGCTGCTGCTGTTGATGCCGTCAACTCCACACTGTGTCATTGTGCCACTCTGTGACCTCATGCTGTTACTGCCGTCACTTCCACTCTCTGTCATTGTGCCACTCTTTTGCCTACTACTGTTTTGCCACTTCCAGAATGTCATTGTGCCACTGTCTGACCTTATGCTGCTGCTGCTGTGGCTGCTGCCGTGCCCTCCACACTGTATCGTTGGGCCACTGTCTGACTTCATACTGCTGCTGTGGCTACTGTCGTGACCTCCACACTGTTTCATTGTGCCACTCTGTGGCCTACTCCTGTTTTTGCCACCTCCAGAATGTCATTGTGCCACTGTCTGACCTCATGCTGCTGCTTTGACTGTTGCCGTGCCCTCCACACTGTGTCATTGTGCCACTCTCTGACCTCATGCTGCTGCTGCCGTGACCTCCACTCTCTGTCATTGTGCCACTCTGTGGCCTACTACTGTTATGCCACCTCCAGAATGTCATTTTGCCACTGCCGGACCTCATGCTTCTGCTGTGGCTGCTGCCATAACCTCTACACTGTGTTATTGTGCCTCTCTGTGGCCTACTCCTGTTTTTGCCACCTCCAGAATGTCATTGTGTGGCTCTGACCTCATTGTGCTGCTGTAGCTGCTGCCGTGACCTCCACACTGTGTCATTGTGCCACTCTGTGGCCTACTCCTGTTTTTGCCACCTCCAGAATGTCATTGTGCCACTCCCTGACCTCATGCTGCTGCTGTGGCTCCTGCCTTAACCTCTACACTGTGTTATTGTGCCTCTCTGTGGCCTACTCCTGTTTTTGCCACCTCCAGAATGTCATTGTGTGGCTCTGACCTCATGCTGCTGTGGCTGCCGCCGTCACCTCCACACTCCGTCACTGATAATGCCACCTGAGCCCTCAGCTTGTTTTTTTCCAGCTTTTGCTGCCATGACTTTATCAGGCTACATTCACACTTCAGTTTTTTGGTCAGTTTTGCCCTCTTAAGTGCCCAGGGAATTTTATAGTGAAGCGATTCTAAGAGCGGCGGCAGTCATATGAGTGTCATACTAAAACACAACATTGTATGAAGACCAAACCAAGCTCCCTCTGCATATTTATATATGGCACAACATTCTACAGCACCCTACAGGTTCTGTGCAGCCTGGAAATGGCTGTTTTTTAACGCGATTCGTCCCGAAGTAATTCGGACCGAAACAAATTTTGTCGGGAAATTCGGCGAAGTCACTGAATCGAATTTTTGTAAACTTCGCCCATCTCTAAATATAATTGACTCACAACACAAACGAGTTGAAAGCCTAAATAGGTCCACTTTATCCATTCCTAAAACTCAGGTTTATGGTAGTCCACGTATCACTTTTCTGTCTACTTATTCTCATATGTCCAGTAGGATTAAAAATATTATTCAAAAAGAATGCCATTTATTGCGGGATAATTTGCGGGAAATCTTTCCCCCATATGGCCTTTAGGAGAAAAAAACATCTTAAGCATATCTTAGTGTCCCCTGGTTTAAAATCTGACACTTCTGATAGACAGACATTAAGACCCATCAAAACTGGATGTTTTCCATGTTTAAATTGTCATTGCTGTAAGCATTTAATTAAGGGTGATTCTTTTACTCATTCATTTACTCATCCATTAATAAAACGTATAAAATTTATTATTTTTTGACTTGCCACAGTTGTTTTGTTATTTATGTCTTAACATGCCCCTGTGGTCTTTTATGCGATGGTGAAACTTAGAATGTGCATAAGCAAACATAAATTTACTATATGGACTGGTAAAGTTGAGCTTCCTGTTCCAAAAAATTTTTTGACCACATCCCTGTAAATAAACGCGGTGGTGATAAAAGTCATTTATTGAAACAGAGTTACAGTGGATTTTTAAATTCAATTCTCTTTACCCTTATGAATTAAATATGGAATTTAAAATACTCCCCCAATTGTGTCATTAAAGCTCTTTAGTCACTTACCTCATCTTACCTTGGTCCTGTGTATGCCCGACTTGAGTATGTTAGCACTTTTGGTGCTGGTGTATATATACATGTATACTTTGATTTTGTTTTTATTATATTTTAATATTTTTTTTTTGTCACCTTACAGAAATGAAATACTCACCTAATTTGCTGCAACAGTTCTGGATCGGACTTACTGTTCCCATCGGCTCCGTGCTGTTTCTGCAATGATGGAGACTACTTATGCGTTTTTTTTATAATGTGTGTTTTATTTTAGGACTAGGGAGGTATGCTGCGCTGTAATATTTTGAATTTTGCGCCTGTATTGCCTGGATGTCCTTTTGTTGGGCATTGGGAGCTCCATAATCTTGGGGTAATTATTGCCTGGCTCCTCTATGTAGTTTGCATCACCTTTGTATCTGAATAGAAGCTGACTTCAGGGGGTAAGATCTAATCAGCTGCGCAAGTGGTTCCACACATAGATCGTAAATGAGAGGTGATAAAGGACAACCCTGACGAGTACCATTAGAAATTGCGAAAGATCGGAAAAGTAACTTGAAGCGAGCAACCTTGCCGAGGGAAAGGTATATAAAGACAGAATGTCCCTCAAAAAATCACCCCCAATCCCAGACTTTTTCAATACCACCCTGAGGTAGACCCAGTTGATTCTGTCAAAGACTTTCTCTACATCTAGGGAGAGAAGAGCCTTAGGTATATGTTCTTTGTTAGCTGAGTGAAATACGTCAATCACTCCTCTGACTCCGTCCCTCGTCTGTCTCCCCTGGATGAATCCTATCTGATCCATGTTAATCAGGGATGGTGGAATAGTTTGTAGTCTATTGCCAATTATTTTGGAATCAAAGTTTAGCAGTTTAGCAGGGGATGGGCCTATATTTAGTGACCAGGTCAGGAGTCTTCCCAGGTTTGGGTATTGTGATCGTGGCCTCTAACATCTCTCCCGGGGGAGCGCCGGTGTTTATTATGTGTTGAAAAATGTGTAAGAGGTGAGGGTTTAGTATTTGAAGGAAGAGTTTGTAATACTCATTAGATAGTCTGTCAGGCCCTGGGGATTTGTTAAGTTTAGTGTTAGGGATGGTCAGGGACGCACACAAGACACGGACAAGTGGGGCCGACACTGACCCCAGCCTCTGTCCCTGCCTTTTGGGGAACCCGACCCCTTTAACGGGCCCGGGCCCCCAACCAGCAGACTCAAGGCTACACTGAGCAGAGTGCACAGACAGAGAAAAACAAACAAAGAACACAAAAGCCGTAGTCGGACAGTCCGAGTCAGTAACAGGGCAGGCAACACGGTACAAAATCGTGAGGCAAAGGGAGAAACCAGAAACAAAGCAGAGATCAGTAGCACAGAGAAACGACAATAGGACAGGCTAACTATAGAGACAAGCAGTATAGCAGGCATTGAGAAGAGGAAGCAGTGGCTATATAGGAAAAAATGTGGAAGTAGAGGAGCTAGGATAGGTGGAAGAACCTGTCAATCCAGAGAGCCCTATGAGTGTGGAGGATTTCTGGCCAAGGCGTCGACCAGAAATAAATCAAGATAAAAGGCTACAGGGAAGTGTTCACACAAAGGAGGCAAGGTCGCAGTTATGATCGCCGCGGCCGTGGCCGGTGACCAGGGCCAAATGTCATGGACGTTACAGTACCCCCCCTTCTATGAGGGGCCACTGGACCCTCCTTAGATCCCCCTGGCTTGAATGGGTTGGCTCGGTGAAATTTTGTCACTAGTCCGGGGGCATACAAGTCCCTAGACGCCACCCACGCCCGTTCCTCCGGACCGTACCCCTTCCAGTGCACCAGGTATTGGAGGACATTCTGAACCCTGCGAGAGTCGTGATAATACGCTCTATTTCATATTCAAATTTTCCCTTGTATGATCACAGGATAAAGGAGGAGGGCGACCGACCACAGCAGGAATTTTACTTTTTTAGGAGAGATTTGTGGAATACCGGATAGAAAACGGATAACCTTGGAAAGGGCGGAGTCTGAAAGAAAACGGTTAATAATTTCAGTGATAATAACGGACCGATAAACGGGGAGCGAACTTAGTAGATGGCCCCCGAAGACGGAGATTTAGTCGGGAGCCACACCTTGTCGCCGACTACATATTCAGGTCCGGGTCGGCGTTTTTTACTAGCGTAATTGATTTGCTGAGCTTGGGCTTTTTCTAGAGTCTCGCGACTCCGAGCCCAGACTGTGCACAGTCGCTTAACGGTGGATTGGACACTGGGGAATTTAGATTTGCAACCTGTAGTGGCGGAGTATATGGGGTGAAAACCGTAATTACAGTAAAAGGGGGAGAGTTTGGTCGAGGAATTTTTCATGATGTTAAGGGCGAACTCCCCCATGGGCAAAAATTCATTCCACCTCTCCTGGCATTCCAAAACTTAGCATCTGAGGTATTGTTCTAGCGACTGGTTAAGTCTCTTTGTTTGCCCATTAGTCTCAGGATGGAAGGCAGATGAGAAGGACAGAGAGATGCCCAATTTACCACAGAATGCTCTCCAGAACCTCGATACAAACTGTACCCCCTGTCAGATACAATATTGGAGTCTAAGTATATGACGGAAAAAAATAAATCAGCGAGGAGTTTGGCTGAAGGCAATTTCGTCAACGCAATGAGATGACACATTTTAGAGAATCGGTCCACCACCACCCAAATCACCGACCTACCCTTGGAGGGGAGAAGATCGGTGATGAAATCATGAGATGTGAGAACAGGGCCTATTGGGCAAGGGAGGGGGTGCAATAATCCCTCGGGGAGGCTCGGGGTTTCCCTTTTGCCCTGGACAGGTCTCACAAGCATTTAACAAATTCTTTCACATCACACTGCCATGAAGGCCCCCAATAGGTACGGGATGAAGGTACCCGGTCCCTGCAAGGCAGGATGCCCAGACAGAGCTGAGAGTGAACCCCCCCAGAATTTCAAACGAAGGTGACATGGAACAAAATGTTTCCCGGGGGTAGCCCGGGGTGGGACCGAGCCTTGAGTGTTCGAAATAGCAGAAACTAAATCAAAGTAAGGGTAGCCACGACTTACTCCCGGAGCAAGGATATTCCCCGGTTCCTCCTCTGAGAGGTCACTCATACCAAAACTTCGAGGCAAGGCGTCGGCCTTAACACTCTTAGCCCCTGGACGGTAGGTTACTACAAAGCTGAAACCACAAAAAAAATGGGACATAAATTACCAAGGAAAACTACAAAGCTACACTTACTGCTCAATGGCTGAAAGATATACTTATGTCCCATTTTTTTTGTGGTTTTATTTTTAATAGTGTAGGGACTTGCAAGAAATGAGGAGCCTTGCCGGGGCTTGCAAGCTTGCATACTGTAGCTACCGTATCAACTAATTTCCTCATATTTTTCCAGCATGTTATTATTTTTTTTTGCCCTAAAACACTTCGGCCTTAGGGTACAAGTTTTTTGTGCAGGACACCCTTTTAAAGTGCTGGAAAGCCTGCCCATTTGAATATTATGGGCGCTATAGGCTGTAATCAGCATGGTGTTCTTGTATAATGGCGTTTCCCTTTGCATCGCCCTTTTCTATGGTATTCTCCTATGTGTTATACTGTGGTTTCTGCATGCTGGTGTGGAAATTTGTACCTAGAGCATTTGCTCATTAGTATCCGGCACCTGCTTTTCTTTCCCATGCAGCATTTGGGCCCGAGATGCCTGCTGATGGGACTCAGTATATCTTTCAGCCACTGAGCATAAGTGTAGCTTTTTAGTTTTCCTTGGTAATTTATGTCCCATTTTTGGTGGGTTTTTTTTTTAAAAGTGTAGGGACTTGCAAGAAATGAGGAGCCTTGCCGGGTTGCAAGCTTGCATACTGTAGCTACGTATCAATAATACCTCATATTTTTTTCCCGCTTTTTATTATATTTTTTTGCCCTAAAACACTTGGGAGCTTAGGGTACAAGTTTTTGTGCAGGACACCTTCTAAGTGCTGGAAAGCCTGCCCCTTTGAAATTATTGGCGCTATAGGCTGTAACTCAGCATGGTGTTCCTGTATGAATGGCGTTCCCTTTGCATCGCCTTATCTATGGGATTCTCCTATGTTTTTATACTGTGGCTTTCTGCATGCTGGTGTGAATTAGTACCTAGAGCATTGCTCATTAATATCTGGCACCTGCCTATCTTTCCCATGCAGCATTTGGGGCCCGAGATGCCTGCTGATGGGATCAGTATATCTTTCAGCCTTTTAGCAGTAAGTGTAGCTTTGTAGTTTTCCTTGGTAATTTATGTCCCCATTTTTTTTGTGGTTTTATTTTTTAATTTTGGGGTAGGGACTTGCAAGAAATGAGGAGCCTTGCGGGCTTGCAAGCTTGCATACTGTAGCTACCGTATCAACTAATACCTCATATTTTTCCAGCATGTTATTATATTTTTTGCCTAAAACACTTGGGAGCTTAGAGTACAAGTATTTTGTGCAGGACACCTTCAAGTGCTGGGAAGCCTGCCATTTGAATAATTTTGGGCGCTATAGGCTGTAACTCAGCATGGTGTTCCTGTATGAATGGCGCTACCCTTTGCATCGCCTTATCTATGGTATTCCCCTATGTGTTATACTGTGGCTTCTGCATGCTGGTGTGAATTAGTACCTAGAGCATTTTTCTCATTAATATCCGGCACCCGCCCATCTTTCCATGCAGCATTTGGGCCAGAAATGCCTGCTGATGGGACTCATATATCTTTCAGCATTGAGCCCGTAAGTGTAGCTTTGTAGTTTTCTTACTAAAAAAGCTTTAACCAGTAAAGAACAAGGCCATCGTGCTTGACGAGGGGTTCAATCGCTTTGCATTGACAAGTATAATAAAGATTTTTATGATCAGAAAGAACAGTTACTCTATGTCGAGCCCCCCCAGAAGGGGTTTCCCACTCCTCGAAAGCCATTTAATGGCTAGCAATTCTCTGTTACCAATATCATAGTTAATCTCAGCGGTAGAGAATTTTCTGGAGAAGAAGGCGATGGGTCTGAGGTTGGTATAAGGTTCAGTCCCCTGAGACAGGACGGCTCCTACACCTGTTTCGGATGTATCTACCTCCACAACAAAGGGTTGTTCTGGGTCGGGTGGACCAAGACAGGTGCAGACGAAAAACATTTTTTCAGAGTAACAAATGCTTGTTCGGCTTCTGGTGCCCAGGAGGTGGGGTCACTCCCTTTCTTAGTAAGGTCAGTAAGGGGTTTGACAATCAGGGAAAAATTCTTAATAATTTGCGATAATAGTTAACAAAACCTAAAAAACTTTGGATCTCTTTTGAGGTAGTAGGCCCTACCCACTCAGTGATGGCAGAAACCTTTTGTGAATCCATACTTAAGAACTGGGACTATTATGTACCCAGGAACCCTATCTCCTGGATCCGAACAAACAATTAGACAATTTTTGGCGCATAGTTGATTCTGACGTAACCTGGAGAGGACCTCCCTGACAGGACTCGATGGGTATCGTAATTCGGGAAAAAAATTTAGGGTGTCAACTAGGTACACAATTACGAAACAACCTAGAAGGTCCATGAAAATGTAATTAACAAATCGTTGGAAGACGGCAGGTGCATTACAAAGACCTAAAGGCATGACTAAGTATTCGAAATGCACATCAGAGGTATTAAAGGCCGTCTTCCATTCGTCCCCTTCTCTGATTCGAATCAGGTTGTACGTCCCCGAAGGTCGACTTTTGAAAAACCCTTGGGTGCCCAAACCTGTTAAAAAGACCCGGGTCGGGGGAAGGGGGATGGGGTCTTTTATTTTTATCTTATTGAGCCCCCTATGTCAATACAAGGCGGAGGCCCCCTCTTTTTTTCTCGAAAAAGAAAAACCCAGCTCCTACCAGCGAGATAGACAGTCGTATGTTACCCTTTTCCAGGCTCTCCTTAATATATTGACTAGTGTTGAGCGATTGCGTTGGCTATCGAGATCGATCAATAGTCGGCCGCTATCGATAAGGTTTTTCGATAGTGAGTGTCGATTATGAGCGATGACCCTTAAAGTCTTGGGAGAGCAACAACCCTTCATTTTACACCCAAACAAGGGTGGGGAAGCAGAAATTAACATCCACAACAGTCAAAGGATACGTGCTACATCTTAGGACAACCACTTTGGGTTTTAAAAAAATCACAGAAAAAAAAGTCACGACCATTCACTATCCCCGTCTTTTCCACAGCCTGACCTAAACCTGCATCACCCCCAAATTGAAAGGCCCGAAGCATATGATTTGCCCTCATCTTTCTTGAACTGGAGTTTTAATATCCCTGTCCCGGGCCCCAGCTGAGCCCCAAAACCCGATGACCCCCCACATTTAAAAAGGCCCGGAAAAAAAGGAGTCTTTCAACCCCATTTTGTTTCACGGACATTGACTAAACCCGTCCTGGGCCCAGCATGGCCCCCCAAAATGCAGACCCCCAATTTAAAAAAATGCCGGGAAAAAAAAAAGGGGTCTTTAACCACCTTTTTGTTTCACTGGGCATTACTATACCTGTCCTGGGCCAAAACCCCCAGGGACCCGGGGCCGGAGATACATTTGGGTGGGGGTGGGGGGTTCCCCAGGCTTGGGCCCCGTCATTTTTAAAACACGGGGTTTTAAAAGGGCCCTGTTTGCGCAGCAAAACGAAAACTTTTAATTTAAAAATGAAGCGAGTGGGGAAAAGGGGAAAAAGGGGTGAGAACTCAGCCTTCCTCAGTACACAGCCCAATACCGGGTACGCTTGTCCCTCGTATGAGGGGGACCCAATTGAGCTTCATTAAAAATACTGGTGGTTAACGCTCCTTTACACCCAAGGTCCCCTTTTTATTTTGGGCTTTCTTTTTTCTTTTTTAATCAAGTGCTGGGGAAAATGGTCTTTTGTACTTTGTTCTCTGCCCGTGCCCCCATACTCCATGCCTCCTGTAAAAAACCTACTTTGGGTTTTAATTTTTTCCCTTTCCCCTTTTTTGTTAAAATTTCAGGGGAAATTTTTTTAAAGCTTTTTTTTCTAAATGCAAGTTTTTTAGTCTTTAATTCTAAAAAAAACATTTTTAAAAAGGGGAAAGGAAGCCCAAACAGGGCTTTTTTTCCCCTTTTTTTCATTGTATTAAAGGGTTTTTGTCTAAAAAAGGGGTTTGAAAAGCTTTTTTTTTTAAAGATTTGCAAAAAAAAAATTCCATTTTGCAATATGTGTCCATTAACAGTGTAAAAACCAAATTCCTGTTTCTGAAGAAACCACCCCACCCTTGACCCCACCCCTTGGGTTTAATTGTGAAGAAAAAAAATGTCTGTTAGAAAAAACAACATTTTTTAAAATTTGGGCCCTCAAGTATAGCTGCATGTCACGGGAAAAATGCCCCAAAAATTCAAAGCATGCCCCTTGAGCCCTTTGGTAAAATTGTAAAGAAAAAAATTGTCTGTTAGAAAACAAATTTTTTTTATAATAGGACCTGTGTTTTTGCTGCATTTAAAAAGCAGCATGACCCAAAAAATTAAAAAAAATGGCCTTTTTTCACCCCACTTTTAAAAAAATTTGGGGAGGGAGAAAATCCCCTTTTTAAAAGCCCCCTTTTCCTTTTCCCCAAAGGCCTTGATTATTGTTGTATCTCACACCCTTAATGACCCCAAAAAATTATAATATGACTTCTCAGCCCCCTATTAAAAAATTGTGAGGGAGAAATCCCACTTAGAAGCCCCCTTTTTCTTTTCCCCAAAAGGACCTAATTATAGCTGTATCTACGGGCAAAAATTGCCCTAAAAAACTATTGAAAAATGCGAAAACTTTTTAAAGAAAAAGGGAAAATGGAAAAAACCGGTGTTGTCTTTGAAACCTTGCTGTTTTTAAACAGTTCCCCCACGGGAAAAAACCCAGCAAAATGAATTTTTGGGGAAAAGAGAAAAAAAATTTTTGCGAAAGGGAAATGATTTTTTAAAAAAAAAATTTTTCAAGGGACCATTTCTTTTTTGAAAAAGGAATGTAAAGGGTAGACCGGCAACTAAACGGGGGCCCCGGGGAAATTGGGGGGCCACAATATCCCCGGGAGATCCCATGCCTGATTCCATTTGATGAAGTCAAACGATCCACATTATCTGGGGGGAAACCCCGGATGCGTTTGTCTGAAATTGACTCCCCCCAACTGTCCCTGAAGGTCCGCTAAGATATGACGCTGGCTGCTGGGCGGGGAAAACCCAACCTCTATGGGTGAGAGCCAGCTCGGGCCTTTTGGTTCCTTTTTGGAAAACCCAAAAGTTTTATTGGGTCCGGAACACATGCAAAAAACATCGGGGGTTTTGAGACGCAGATAGTGGGGGAAACCATGATTTTAAAGCTAAATCTCTGTGTGGTTGGATGGTCCCCTGCATTGCATGCTTTGGTGAGGTGGTAAAAAAAAGATTGCCAGAGGTAACCCTTTAAAATTCTGCCCCCCTTTTTCCCTGCTGTCCCGCAAAGCTTATTTGGGCCACTTTTCTGCTGTCAGGGAACGGGATTTTTGTTCCCCCATGACTTTTGGGGGGAAACGGAAAGAGACGCAACAGTTGTCTCCATTTGGGTTTCAACCCAAAAAAGGTTCCCCAATTTCCTGCATTTTACTCTTATTTGGGTAGGTGGAAAGGGAAAATGTGATTTTTGTTTTGTACCGGGGATCCAGGGGGTGGGCCCCCCGTAACTGTTGTTCATTTTGATTGCCTTAATGCGAGGTCCCTTTTTGGAGGAAATTTTGGGGGGAAAAAACCAAGCTTCATGTGAGAGATTGGGGGCCTTGATTTTTTTAAGCCTCTGGGTCGAGGGGCATAGGGAAAAATGGGTCTTCCTCATCTTCCCCCTCCCCTCAAATTCCGCGCCCAAACCCCTTTCCAAAGGAAAGGGGCGTCCGGGGAACATCGGTGTCTAGGAATTCCTCCCCCTTTCCCCCTTCCCCCATCCCCCTCCCCCTCCCGCTGCCCCCGGCACAGGGTTCAAACAGCCCTGACTTGCCTGAGATGATGCACCCCCGGGGAGGGTGGGTGCGCCACCTTGCACTAGCTCTGGAACCCCCAACCCCTGCCTAATGAAGACCGATGAAATTGGTTGGGAAAATTTCGGGCCTTGTGGATTTTCGGAGAGGGAAAAGGGTTTCCCTATCCGAAACTGTGTCTGTCGCTTCCCCGTCCCCTGGCGGGACCTGTTTTTTCAGAGCGGCCCCCCCAAAGATCGTTCCAGAACTAAGATCACCCCAATGTCATGCTGACCAAAGGGGGAAATTGGGCCGCAATGAAAATTTTTGGGGGCTTTTATCCCAAAAATGGCCCCAAAGGGTGGTGCCCGACTCTTCCAACCCGCCTCCACTCTCGGTGGGTTTAAACCCCCAGGTCCGTTTCCGCTGCTTGTAGGCCCTGGGGGTCACTACGTACTGCGTAACGGGGATTGCGCTGCTGCCAAAAACGCTGGGCATGTTGGGGGGGTGGGGTTTCCGCGTGTTGCCACGTCAACAATGAGCGGTTGGGGGGAAAAAGGGGAGGCCCAGCTGAGCTGAAAAACAGCCAGGCGGGACGAACAGGGAGGGGAACGGGCGGAATTGGAAAATCAGACCTCGAGCCTTCTTCAGCAGGGGATCCAGAACCCCGGGTTTGCTCTTTAGAAATTTCTGGAAGGGCAAGGTTTTATGGGAAAGTGCCCGGCAAGGGATGTGCCCAGCCTAACCCATCTTAAGGGGAGGCCCGGAAAATTTTTGCCCCTTATCGGGACACCAAACCTTTCCTTTGGCCCAAAGGGTTTTTGTTTACCCCCGCCGCGGGTCGGTCTCGTTGGGTTAGGAGGGCCGTCCACAGTCCTGCCTGTGGGGTGGGGCGGTCTCCCAAAGGGAGGGTTAATTTTCCCAAAACGGGCCCGGGGGGGCTCTGGGCACGGATGCCACCAGAGGACCTTGGGGGGAAAAAGGGCCCTGAAACCCTCCCTGCCCGGTTTTTAAGAGCCCTGGCCCAGCCTGAGAGCCACCGTCAAATCCAGAGGGCATCCACCCCGCCCCCACCCCGCTGTTCCAGAGAATTTTTAGCGGCCTTGGCCGTGCTTATAGTCCCTGTGTCGGTGGTGAGATGGACTTTTCCGGGGCCAGATCAGAAAACGCGCTTAAATTTTAGATGACACGTGGCTGGCCAGGGAAGGGGGCGTCTTTTCTGGCCCAAAAAAATGCCTGCTCGGCATTGGGGGGTTGGGGGGAGGCGGGGGGCCATGGGGCGTGGGGGGGGAACCCATCTGTGTCCACCAGACGGAAAGGCAACATTTCCAAGGCCAAAACCTGGGGAATGCCGGGAAAATTTAGGCTTTTGGCTTTGGGGGTGGTTTGGGTTAAAATGTTTTTCTGCCCCAAACCCGGGAAAACAAAGGCTGGGCTGGGTAGGGCTGGCCCCTGTACGGCGTGCAGGTCGTTTAAACTGGCGGAAAAGGGGAAGGGGTAGGGGTGGGTTTTGGTTGGTTTCTGGTGGGGCTCGGGCGACCGGGGGGAGGCTGAAAACGGAGGCTGATCCCCGATATGACTTGAGAGACATGGGCAGCTGAAAAGGGAAAGCTTTTGGGGGGTGGCGGAGGAGGAGGAGGCGGGGGACAGAGGGTGTGACAGGGGGTTGGAGGCCCGGCGTCCGGTCGAGGCCTTTTGTTGGCCTAAAGCATGTTCCCATACATTTCACAAACTCATGCATACGCTGCATGGGATAGACTTGTTGGTCGGTGGTTAAACTCTTAAGGTTCTTGCCTCAAACATATGCGTTGACGGCAAGGCGGGCATATGACATCGCTGGGTGAATTAGAGGCTTGCTCAAATAAGGCACCAGGCTTGAGAGTCCTGGACCTTTTGACGGCGATAAGCGAGGAGAGGGGTTTGCGCTGACCGTGGCTGGCGGAATCATATTCAGCGGATTCTGCGACCCGCCTCTCCTATTTTGTGGCTGGTGACCCTTATTCGACCACTACCCCATCATCTTCTCCTCATCCACTGATGAAGCGGCTCGCAGCAAATTATGCGGAAAAGACAGGAATGGATCCGCAAATGTCGTCAATCATCCTCATAATCAACACAGGGTGACTTCGGATCGTTCTGACTTTCTGCATCCAGAAGCTGAGGGGCTACAAGCAAGGGGGCACTTGCAAGGCGTTGCGACCCGCTCGGGATTTTTGCCGATTGACCCGGCTTCCTTCACCCTCCTTGATGGCATCAGTAAATAGGGCGTAGAGCAGACCTAAATCATCCTTAGATCTTTTAACATGTTCTGACCCCAACCGCATTTTGTCATCAAAGGAGGTCTTCAGCAATGGATTATCACAGTGGTGGGTACACGAGGTTGACATTTGGGCTGCTTCATGTCCTGGACGGAGATGATGATGCTTGATGGACATTTGTGGCCGTGACTGCGAGGACGAGGAGGTAGACTGCTAGATGCAGGTTGATTAACCACTGAAGGGACAGAGTTGGCGACGATGGTTCGTTACTTAGATTCACAGGGCACGCTGACCCAGCGATGACAGGCCTGACGGATTTCCTGCAACTGACGATCCCGCTGGCATGAGTGTTGTCGCCGCACTTGGAAGGAGCACCTTCTCTCGTACCTCACCTCCATGTGTTACCCCCTCTTTGCTCGCTTACCCACCTGAATTTCGCTCCATGTTCAGTGAAATTATAAAAATGTTGAGAAGGGTATGAATAGTTTGGGAAAAGTCTCTCTATTTTAATAAAGACGGCAAAATCACCAGATATTCTCAAATCCTCCTATTCCAAAACAAAAGTGCTGGATTAAAATTTAACTGCAAGGTGGTCTATACAACAATTTTGGCTGGGCATAAGTCAAAAACACAAGTATACCGTTATGTTTTTTAATAATAAACGGTATTTTTTGCACCTTTCAATTCACCTGTGGTGAATATAGAATTGCTTTTTTAAGATTTACTTAGATGTTTGCGTCAATGAACAATGCGGGTTTGTGCAAAAGTCAAAAAAACGTAACTGTTATGTTTTGGTATAATAAACGATATTTTTTTTTGAAACCTTTCAATCACCTGTGGTGAATATAGAATTGCTGTTTTAAGATTTACGTAGATGCTGCGTCAAGAACAATGCTGGGTGCGCAAAAGTCAAAAATACGAACTGTTATGTTTTGGTATAATAAAACGGTGATTTTTGCACCTTTCAATTCACCTGTGGTGAATATAGAATTGCTGTTTTAAGATTTACGTAGATGCTGCGTCAATGAATAATGCTGGGTGCGCAAAAGTCAAAAAACACGTAACTGTGATGTTTTCGTACGATATACGGTATTTTTGGCAACAAACAACCTGTGCTGACTACAAGATTGCTGGATTGTAATTTAACTGCAAGGTGGATATATCAACAAGTCACAGGTGTAATGGGTAAAATTGAAAATGAACTCCTATCTAAAAATGTATACTGATAAATAATGTGGAGTTTTGCAGCTAACAAAGAGACCTGCATTACTAGAAATGATGTGTATCCAATATAAGTTCAGGCTGCCCAATATCCAGGAAATATTTCAATAGCAAACTGTTAATAATAAAGATATTCCACTACAATGTCTACACTAAGTCTTGGTGAACTTTATCCAGCGTTCTTTATAGATAGAACTTCTCTGTGTTCGCCCGCGGCCCCCCCCCCCGCGCTCCCACCGCCGTGAATTTACAGCGGTAGAAGCAGCTTTAAAATTCTCTAGCTAACTCATAAAATCTTCAAATCTCTAATCTAAAATAAATTTGGAAGGATCACAGCTAATAGTAGAGGTTTCTCTGTGCTGAAATAAACTAATTTCGCTGAGGCTGATTGGCCACAGGCAGAGCGCAGGTCCCATCCCTATGAGACGCTGAGAGACCTGAGGCCCGAAACAGGAAACGCTGTTCATGTAAAACGAGGTCATGTGAATTTTCCAGCCAATCGCAACCATACACATCCCAGTCATGAAAGTCGCACACACATCTCACCCTGCTCTATTCGTAATCTGATTTGCTGGCCGCCAAAATTTTCAGGGAAGCGCCGAAAAAGGCGCGATCTTAATAGATGATGCACAGATTTTAACCTTAATTATCGCAGATCGGAAATTTCGATCACCATAAAAACCTTGCCGATTTCAACTTTGTCGATAAAAATCGCTCAACACTAATATTGACTCATAGATTCTCGTTCTGGGGTGGATAAGTTAAAAATACGACCCCCAAGCCAACTTTGCCCCCGGATCGAGATCTATAGCACAGTCATAAGGCCAATGCGGCGGCAGAGTTTCCACAATGGTCTCATCAAAGACGTCTTTGAAATCAGAGACAAAATCGGGAATGGAATGGTTATCGTTTATAGAGCATACCAAAGACTGTAGAGTTTTCAAATGATCACCACATGAGTTCCCCCATTTTATCAACTCAGCAGCCCTCCAGTCAAACACCGGATTATGGAGGCGTAACCAGGGTAACCCTAGAATAATGTCCATGGTAAGTCCCTCCATGACAAAGAAAGACAGTTGTTCAAAATGCACACATCCAACATTCAGGGTTATTTTGGCAGTTCGTTATTTTATCCTTCCCTCCATTAGGGGGGTAGAATCTGCGCCTGAAACCGAAAAGGGAGAACATAGTGGAATTAGTTCTAACCCTAAGGCTTTAGCCACCGCCATGCTAAAAAAATTAACGGCCTTATTGGGTAACAAACAATCATCCGGCTTCAAAAGAACAGGGTTAACTTGTTTCCATCTTATAAACAAATTAGATTCAATTATGTGTGTACGTTTCGGTCCCTAAATGGACCTTTTTCAACCGAATCTCTAAAATAATAAAAACAATGACAACAGATTGTTAGTATATAACAAGCATAACAAACACATCTGTTGTTAGTAACATAAAATAATTTCAATAAAAACATTGTTACTCACTTTCTAGTTTTTATATCTCATGTTCAATTCTTAATAATTTTATGGTGCCTATTGAAATACAATGACAAAAGGATCATTTATTAATCTAAAAAAACACGCCATAGTTACTATATAGGATTTACAAAAGATTTTTATACCGCTCATTAAAAGAGTACAGATTTACCCAGGATATTGGTTCAGACAAAAAACAACTATAAGGATAAGTCATTGGAAAGTGATTCCAAAAAATAATAATTCCCAGAGTAATTCAAGCCATGGAGGAATTTAGAGAAAAGAGAAAACTATTATCAAACCATATATGTCAGTAAAAATCTATATATTAGATATTTAAGAGAACCCCTATGAATGTGTCCCCAAGTAACCATGCCATCCATCATGTCCACAATGGATTCTAATATTTTTTAAATGTATATATATATATATATATTATAGAGAGAGAGAGAGAGAGAGAGAGGGAGAGAGGAGAGATAGAGAGAAGAGAGAGAGAGGAGAGAGAGATAGAGAGAGAGAGAGAGAGAGAGAATAGAGGTAGCATCCAGCATAAAAGATATAGTCCAGATGAAGTCTGACGTGTTAAACCATTAGATGTGCGCCACTAGTTAATTTCAAATTATACCCCCAATAATATCAAATATAAACGAAATAAAGAGCAAAGCAATGAATCTAGATAATATAGATCATGACTTTCCGTTATATAGCTATAAACTCTGGAGGGTTTACCTGTAGTATGTTGCTGTGTGGCGTAGAGCCTAAGGATCACGCTCATTTTTATACCGTGTGCGCACGCGTGTTAGAGTGCCCTTACTTCATATGGAGCACCATGTTCCTAAGTCTTACCGCGCATGCGTCACCAGCGTCACAAGATATAGTCATGTGACATAGGGAATCCTGATACTCTATACAGGTGGATAGCGCGAGATTTTATGACAGTCTGGCCATACATTGATCTCTCCTGAGTCAATGCTAAGTCCCGAGACTTACGTATCTAAAAGAAAAATATCTAAAACACCAAGTCTCGGCCCGGGAGTTACGTATATACCGCCAGATCAAATTAGACCAGAACCGCAGTGCAACAAAGGCGCTAAGAATAGCGACAATTTTGTCAGCATTATATATTCTATAAAGCCCACAGTGGACTCGCCTATCACTCAACTACCAAATGGTCAATTATTTTTATTTATTTATTTGGAGTATATCTTACCTCACCAATATATATTAGAGAAATTCTTATCAACAATATTAAATAGGTGGACCTGATGTCATACAATAAATCTATTAAGATATCATAAATGTTATTAATCATAAAATCAATTAAATAAACTGGATAAATTTAATCAGAAAAAACGATGGATGACAGATAACCATAGGGAACATTGACAGACGTTTACAAATCGCGGCAATGCCGCAATATATCATAAATTCCAAGAAACATTATACTTAAAAAATGCATATATGGAGATAATCATACCATTTTGTTAGGAATATCGTCACTGAGAATACCCATCAAAGAATTTTTAAAGAATTTTTTGAGAATTTTTTGGAGGAGAATCAAAGGTTGATGCAAAAATCAAAGTCCCTATTAAGACCTTTAGGGGTTAATGTCTCAAGATGATGAATCCAAAAGGATTCCCTCTGTTTTAATAACTGTATCCTATCGCCCCCTCTTCGGGGTATCTGTACGGAGTCGATCACCTGGTATCTCAATTGGGACACATTGTGGTTCCTTTCAGCAAAATGTGCTGGGATTGGCAATAGGAGTTCATTCCTCCTGATAGTTTATTTGTGTTTGGCTATGCGGGACCGCACGGGCATTTGATCATATACGCCACAAAACGGGACTCACAGGTAAAAAAAACCTTTGACTCTTATCCTCTTACCTGTCTGTGGGTGGGTCAAATATTCCCCCTTAATCACATTCGAGCATTGGCCACAACCAAGACATGGATATGTGGTCGCTCTTTGTGACTGCAAAAAGGTTTGTCTGGGGATTTTAGCAAAACTACCTACATCAGCTCTAACTATTTTGTCCCTGAGATTTGGAGATCTTTTATAACAACTAATCGGGGGAGAACAAAATTCCTCAATCTTAGGGTATGCCTGGTGTAGCATTGGCCAATGTTTCCGAATCGCACCCTGTATTTTCTCAACAAAGGGATGGTATGTCGTAACACACGCAATACGTTTTGGTTTCTTTTTTTTTTCTATTTCCATATTCCCTCATAGATCCATATGTATTTTTTCTTCTTTAAACAAGGGTTCTGGATATCCTCCTTGTGAGAACCTGTTGGACATTTCCCCTATTCGAATGTCACATGTTTTTTTGTCAGAAACAATCCTTTCCACCCTATTGAAATTGGGACTTGGGGAGAGCCCTTTTAACAGATTTGGGATGGTTACTATGGTATTCCAAAAAAACTGTTGCGGTCAGTCGGCTTCTGATACAGGTCAAAATGTAATATACCTGTATGATCTTTCCTAATCAAAGTATCTAAAAAATTGACCTCTCTCTGACTAAAATTAACAGTAAATCCCAATTCTGGATAAATTCCATTAAGATAGTCAACAAACTCCAAAATGGAAGACTCTGGGCCCCCCCATATGCAAAAAATGTTGTCAATGTAACGGACCCATAGTTTAGCATGTTCTTGAAAAAGACAGTTGGTATAAATATAGGATTCCTCTACATCTGAAATATACGCATTTGCATATGGGGGGGCCATATTGGAGCCCATAGCAGTCCCCCTCTTCTGAACGTAAAAGTCATCCCCAAAGAGAAAATAATTCTCTTCCAATATGACTTGAAGTAGGTCCAAACAGAAATCCATCTGTTCACCACTCAAGTCAGACCATTTCTCTAACAATTTTCTCGTAGCTGTAATGCCTTTCTTGTGTTCGATCGAGGTGTAAAGACTGTTGACATCTAATTTCAACAGAAAGTCACCTTCGTCCAACACTGGGACGGCTCTGAGTTTATTGAAGAAGTCTGAAGTGTCCAAAATAAAAGATTTTGTATGATGGATCACTGGAGACAGTACTTTATCAAGAAAAATGGCAAGAGGGGACAAAATTGATTCCATAGACGCAACAATGGGGCGACCCGGTGGATTATCCAACCTCTTGTGGATCTTGGGCAATACGTAGAACACCGGGACAATAGCATTTTGTTTCGTTAAGTAGTTAATAGTTGGAGTATCAATCACATGTTTCTCTGAGTATTTTAATAATAAAGATGTAATACGTTCCTTTATTCTCTTCTCTGGATTATAGCCTAATTTTTCATAGGTTACCGTATCCATAAGTTGGTTCTTAATTTCTTGTACATAACTTTCCTTGTCCATGACAACGATTGCGGCGCCTATATCGGCTGGCTTAATCGTTATCAGGGTGTTGTTTCGAAGAGAGTTTAAAGCCAACCGTTCCTCTGTTGTAATATTAGAGAAGTATTTAAGTTTGCCCTGTTTTACCTCTGTTAGAATTTTCTCAATTTCAATCTGTGTAAATGCTATATATGTTTCTACCGGGTGTTTATTTTTGGGCGGCATATATTTGCTCTTATTAGATAAGCCCAGATGTTTTAATGATAGTCTGCCATGGTCCACAGGTTCCTTGGTCACACCATCACCAAACTGGACTTTCAGATGTACTGTTCTGAAAAATCTTTGTAGTTCTTGTTCTAACAGGAAGGTATTAAGAGGGCAAGTTGGACTAAAGGATAATCCTTTTTTGTAGAAGGGCGACTTCGGAGGGGGATAGGTTGATTTTGGAAATGTTCACAACAAGTGAGTCTCCCTTACCTGTGATCGGGTCTGTATGTTGGAGCTCACTAGTGGTTTTCTTCCTCCTCCCCCTCCGCGTCTGTTTCGGGACTTGTTGGCCCTGCCTCGGCCCTGCCCTAAAAAAGGATAATCTCTATGGGAAGAGGCAGAAATATCACTCCCTGAAGATGAAACCTGGTCGTAGCCTGAATATACATATCTATCACCATAGGATGTGTCCCACTGCCATCTATAAACTCTTTTGGTCTGATAATCCTCAAGATCTCTCAAAAAAAATTTTCTTTTATTAGATTCAATAAATTTCCTATGTTCCTCAATGATTTTTTCTGTTTTTGTTTTGATGTTGTTCCAATCCTCTTCTGGAGTACTAGATGACAATTGTTCCTCTATACAAATATTTTTTTCATTGAGTTCTTCAATTGATTTGTGGAGAAATTCCACATTCAATAACATAATGTCCAATGAACATTTGTTTATTATGCCTTCAAATCTTTACTGAAAGTCCGGGTCATCTTGAAAAAAGGTTGGACGGAGATGGCAACGGAGACCTCTTGGAATACGGCTATTTCTATAATATTCCATTAACGTACTGCAATGCAATTGATGCGCGACCAGTTTACGTTTCAACCGTTCATAATCTCTTGCTTTAAATTCGTGGTGTGGAACATGAAGAAATTCCGTGGGTAATTGCATCTTAGACATGATTTGTTGAGCCATAGTGTCGTCATAGGAAAAGCCTTGTGCCATTGTAATGGTGCTCAAAAGACAAAAACACAACAATTTCTAGAAAAATCGTCTTTGGCACTCTATCAGGCAAAATACGGGTGCACACCAAAAATTTCAGTAGTCCTTAATATGAATAAGGTTGCACACTGAAATAATCAATTATTCATTATAAAGAAAAAACTTTATTGGGTAACAAACAATCATCCGGCTTCAAAAGAACAGGGTTAACTTGTTTCCATCTTATAAACAAATTAGATTCAATAATGTTTGTACGTTTCGGTCCCTAAATGGACCTTTTTTAACCGAATCTCTAAAATAATAAAAACAATAACAGATTGTTAGTATATAACAAGCATAACAAACACATCTGTTGTTAGTAACATAAAATAGTTTCAATAAAAACATTGTTACTCACTTTCTAGTTTTTATATCTCATGTTCAATTCTTAATAATTTTATGGTGCCTATTGAAATACAATGACAAAAGGATCAGTTATTAATCTCAAAAAAACAGGCCATATTTAATATATAGGATATACAAAAGATTTTTATACCCCTCATGAAAAGAGTACAGATTTACCCAGGATATTGGTTCAGACAAAAAACAACTATAAGGATAAGTCATTGGAAAGTGATTCCAGAAAATAATAATTCCCAGAGTAATTCAAGCCATGGAGGAATTTAGAGAAAAGAGAAAACTATTATCAAACCATATATGTCAGTAAAAATCTATATATTAGATATTTAAGAGAACCTCTATGAATGTGTCCCCCGAGTAACCATGCCATCCATCATGTCCACAATGGATTCTAATAATTTGTAAATATATATATATACATATATAGAGAGAGAGAGAAATAGAGGTAGCATCCAGCAAACAAGATATAATCAAGATAAAGTATCACATGTTAAACCATTAGATGTGCGCCACTAATTAATTTCAAATTTTACCCCCAATAATATCAAATTATAACGAAATAAAGAGCAAAGTAATGAATCTAGATAATATAGATCATTACTTTCCATTATATAACTATAAACTCCGGAGGGTTTACCTGTAGTATGTTGCTGTGTGGCGTGGAGCCGGAACTGCGAGCTGAAGGATCGTGCTCATTTTTATACCGTGTGCGCACGCGTGTTAGAGTGCCATTCATATGGAGCACCATGCTCCTAAGTCTTACCGCGCATGCGTCACCAGCGTCACGAGATATAGTCATGTGACATAGGGAATCCTGATACTCTATACAGGTGGATCGCGCGAGATTTTATGACAGTCTGGCCATATAATGATCTCTCCTGAGTCAATGCTAGGTACCGAGACCTACGTATCTAAAAGAAGAATATCTGAAGCGCCAAGTCTCGGCCCGGGAGTTACGTATATACCGCCAGACCAAATTAGACCAGAACCACAGTACAACAAAGGCGCTAAGAATAGCGACAATTTTGTCAGCATTATATATTCTATAAAGCCCACAGTGGGCTCGCCTATCACTCAACTACCAAATGGTCAATTATTTTTATTTATTTATTTGGAGTATATCTTACCTCACCAATATATATTAGAGAAATTCTTATCAACAATATTAAATAGGTGGACCTGATGTCATACAATAAATCTATTGAGATAGCATACATGTTGTTAATCATAAAATCAATTAGATAAACTGGATAAATTTAATCAGAAAAAACGATGGATGACAGATAACCATAGGGAACATTGACAGACGTTTACAAATCGCGGCAATGCCGCAATATATCATAAATTCCAAGAAACATTATATTTAAAAAATGCATATATGGAGATAATCATACCATTTTGTTAGGAATATCGCTCACCATTAATACTGTGATAAAACCGTCATATTCCTAAAAATAGGAATAGACAATATCATCACTGAGAATACCCATCAAGAATTTTTTGAGAATTTTTTGGAGGAGAATCAAAGGTTGATACAAAAATCAAAGTCCATATTAAGACCTTTAGGGGTTAATGTCTCAAGATGATGAATCCAAAAGGATTCCCTCTGTTTTAATAACTGTATCCTATCGCCCCCAATTCGGGCATCTGTACGGAGTCGATCACCTGGTATCTCAATTGGGACACATTGTGGTTCCTTTCAGCAAAATGTGCTGGGATTGGCAATAGGAGTTCATTCCTCCTGATAGTTGATTTGTATTTGGCTATGCGAGACCGCACGGGCATTTGATCATATACACCACAAAACGAGACTCACAGGTAAAAAGACCTTTGACTCTTATCCTCTTACCTGTCTGTGGGTGGGTCAAGTATTCACCTTTAATCACATTTGAACATTGGCCACAACCAAGGCATGGGTATGTACCCACTCTTTGTGCCTGCAAGAAGGTTTGTCTGGGGATTTTTACAAAACTACCTACATCAGCTCTAACTATTTTGTCCCTAAGGTTTGGAGATCTTTTATAACAACTAATTGGGCGGGGGGGGGGGGGGCAAAAATCCACAATCTTAGAGTATGCCAGGGGTAACAATGGAAAAATTTTCCAAATTGCACCCTGTATTTTCTCAACAAAGGGATGATATGTCGTAACACACGCAATACGTTTTGGTTTCTTTGTTTTTTCTATTTCCATATTCCCTCTTAGATCCATATGTATTTTTTCTTCTTTTAACAAGGGTTCTGGATATCCTCTTTGTGAGAACCTGTTGGACATTTCCCCTATTCGGATGTCACGTGTTTTTTTGTCAGAAACAATCCTTTCCACCCTTTGAAATTGGGACTTGGGGAGAGCCCTTTTAACAGATTTGGGATGGTTACTATGGTATTCCAAAAGACTGTTGCGGTCAGTTGGCTTCTGATACAGGTCAAAATGTAATATACCTGTATGATCATTCCTAAACAAAGTATCTAAAAAATTGACCTCTCTCTGACGAAAATTAACAGTAAATCCCAATTCTGGAAAAATTCCATTAAGACAGTCAACAAACTCCAAAATGGAAGACTCTGGGCCCCCCCATATGCAAAAAATGTCGTCAATGTAACGGACCCATAGTTTAGCCAGCCGATAAAGGCGGCGCAATCGTTGTCATGGATATGTAAAGTTATGTACTAGAATTTAAGAACCAACTTATGGATACGGTAACCTATGAAAAATTAGGCTATAATCCAGAGAAGAGAATAATGGAACGTATTACATCTTTATTATTAAAATACTCAGAGAAACATGTGATTGATACTCCAACTATTAACTACTTAACGAAACAAAATGCTATTGTCCCGGTGTTCTACGTATTGCCCAAGAAGATCCACAAGAGGTTGGATAATCCACGGGGTCGCCTCATTGTTGTGTCTACGGAATCAATTCAGTCCCCTCTTGCCATTTTTCTTGATAGAGTACTGTCTCCAGTGATCTGTCATACAAAATCTTTTATTTTGGACACTTCAGACTTCTTGGACAAACTCAGAGCCGTCCCAGTGTTGGATGAAGGTGACTTTCTGTTGAAATTAGATGTCAACAGTCTTTACACCTCGATTGAACACAAGAAAGGCATTACAGCCACGAGAAAATTGTTAGAGAAATGGTCTGACTTGAGTGGTGAACAGATGGCTTTTTGTCTGGACCTACTTCAAGTCATATTGGAAGAGAATTATTTTCTCTTTGGGGATGACTTTTACGTTCAGAAGAGGGGGACTACTATGGGCTCCAATATGCCCCCCCCCATATGCTAATGCATATATGTCAGATGTAGAGGAATCCTATATTTATACCAACTGTCTTTTTCAAGAACATGCTAAACTATGGGTCCGTTATATTGACGACATTTTTTGCATATGGGGGGGCCCAGATTCTTCCATTGTGGAGTTTGTTGACTGTCTTAATGGAATTTATCCAGAATTGGGATTTACTGTTAATTTTAGTCGGAGAGAGGTCAATTTTTTAGACACTTTGATTAGGAAAGATCATACAGGTATATTACATTTTGACCTGCATCACAAGCCGACTGACCGCAACAGTCTTTTGGAATACCATAGTAACCATCCCAAATCTGTTAAAAGGGCTCTCCCCAAGTCCCAATTTCAAAGGGTGGAAAGGATTGTTTCTGACCAAAAAACTTGTGACATTCGAATAGGGGAAATGTCCAACAGGTTCTCACAAAGAGGATATCCAGAACCCTTGTTAAAAGAAGAAAAAATACATATGGATCTAAGAGGGACCATGGAAATAGAAAAAACAAAGAAACCAAAACGTAGAGCTGATGTAGGGAGTTTTGCTAAAATCCCCAGACAAACCTTTTTGTAGTCGCAAAGAGTGGGCACATATCCATGTCTTGGTTGTGGCCAATGCTCGAATGTGATTAAGGGGGAATATTTGACCCACCCACAGACAGGTAAGAGGATAAGAGTCAAAGGTCTTTTTACCTGTGAGTCCCGTTTTGTGGTGTATATGATCAAATGCCCGTGCGGTCTCGCATAGCCAAACACAAATCAACTATCAGGAGGAATGAACTCCTATTGCCAATCCCAGCACATTTTGCTGAAAGGAACCGCAATGTGTCCCAATTGAGATACCAGGTGATCGACTCCGTACAGAGTCCCCGAAGAGGGGGCGATAGGATAAAGTTATTAAAACAGAGGGAATCCTTTTGGATTCATCATCTTGAGACATTAACCCCATAAGGTCTTAATAGGGACTTTGATTTTTGTATCAACCTTTGATTCTCCTCCAAAAAATTCTCAAAAAAATTCTTTAAAAATTCTTTGATGGGTATTCTCAGTGATGATATTCCTAACAAAATGGTATGATTATCTCCATATATGCATTTTTTAAATATCATGTTTCTTGGAATTTATGGTCTATTGCGGCATTGCCGCGAGTTGTCAACGTCTGTCACTGTTCCCTATGGTGATCTGTCAGCCATCGTTTTTTCTGATTAAATTTATCCAGTTTATCTAATTGATTTTATGATTAATAACATTTATGCTATCTTAATAGATTTATTGTATGACATCAGGTCCACCGATAGACTATCGTTGATAAGAATTTCTCTAATACATATTGGTGAGGTAAGATATACTCCAAATAAAGAAATAAAAAAAATTGACCATTTGGTAGTTGAGTGATAGGCGAGTCCACTGTGGGCTTTATAGAATATATAATGCTGACAAAATTGTCGCTATTCTTAGCGCCTTTGTTGTACTGTGGTTCTGGTCTAATTTGGTCTGGCGGTATATACGTAACTCCCGGGCCGAGACTTGGCGCTTCAGATATTTTTCTTTTAGATACGTAGGTCTCGGTACCTAGCATTGACTCAGGAGAGATCATTATCTCGGTATAAAACTGAGCGCGATCCTTTGGCTCGCAGTTCCGGCTCCACGCCACATAGCAACATACTACAGGTAAACCCTCCAGAGTTTATAGTTATATAACGGGAAGTCATGATCTATATTATCTAGATTCATTACTTTGCTCCTTGTTTTGTTTATATTTGATATTATTGGGGGTAAAATTTGAAACTAATTAGTGGCGCACATCTAATGGTTTAACATGTGAGACTTTATCTGGATTATATCTTTTTTGCTGGATGCTACCTCTATTTCTCTATATATAAATATATATATTTACAAATTATTAGAATCCATTGTGGACATGATGGATGGCATGGTTACTCGGGGACACATTCATAGAGGTTCTCTTGAATATCTAATATATAGATTTTTACTGACATATATGGTCTGATAATAGTTTTCTCTTTTCTCTAAATTCCTCCATGGCTTGAATTACTCTGGAAATTATTTTTTGGAATCACTTTCCAATGACTTATCCTTATAGTTGTTTTTTGTCTGAACCAATATCCTGGGTAAATCTGTACTCTTTTCATGAGGGGTATAAAAATCTTTTGTATATCCTATATATTAAATATGGCCTGTTTTTTGAGATTAATAACTGATCCTTTTGTCACTGTATTTCAATAGGCACCATAAAATTATTAAGAATTGAACATGAGATATAAAAACTAGAAAGTGAGTAACAATGTTTTTATTGAAACTATTTTATGTTACTAACAACAGATGTGTTTGTTATGCTTTTTATATACTAACAATCTGTTGTTATTGTTTTTATTATTTTAGAGATTCGATTGAAAAAAGGTCCATTTAGGGACCGAAACGTACACACATTATTGAATCTAATTTGTTTATAAGATGGAAACAAGTTAACCCTGTTCTTTTGAAGCCGGATGATCGTTTGTTACCCAATAAAGTTTTTTCTTTATAATGAATAATTGATTCTTTCGGTGTGCAACCTTATTCATATTAAGGACTACTGAAATTTTTGGTGTGCACCCGTATTTTGCCTGATAGAGTGCCAAAGACGATTTTTCTAGAAATAAAATTAACGGCAGCCCCCGAATCGATTAAGGCATGGCAAGCAAAACTCTTGACCCCGAAGATTAGGGTTACAGGCAAGGAAAGCTTGTTATCCAAGTTAGGGGGTACCTGTATGCCTGAGTTATCCTTCCTGACGTTCTTCAGGCATCTGGTGGGGCAGCTCCTCAATACATGACCGGACTCTCCACAGTAGAAACACAACGCATTTTCCACCTGATGTTTCCTTCTGATAGCTGCCGATGTGGAGCCCAATACCATAGGTTCCTCTCCTGAACCCCAAGCGGGATATGGCGAAGGTAGTGGAGGAGAAGTAGCAGAACCAGCAGAGAAAGTTGGACAGGAGAGTCAGCCCTGAACTGCCCAATGGACCCCCCAATCTTTTCCCTGCGTCTCTCCCTCAACCTCCGGTCAATAGATATAGCCAAAGTCATAAAGTCCCCTGGAGTCTCTGGACTAGGATGGCTGACCATAGCATCCTTCACTGCCTCGGGCAGCCCTTGTCTAAAGAGGGTTTTGAGGGGGTTGGTCAGGCCACCCAATTACTGAACTCCATTGGCGGAACTCAGAGCAATGATCCTCAGCTGAGCGGCGAACCTGCTGGATGGACAGGAGATGGGTTTCAGCTAAAGCTGCCCAGTTGGGGTCATCATAAATCTGTCCCAGTGTTAGAAAAAATATGTCCACCGATCGCAATTCCGGGGCCTAGGGGGTATACCTAGTGCCCAAACCTGCGGTGGCCCCTGGAGGAGTGACACTGCCATGGCGACTTTTTCAGCTTCTGAGGAAAAATGGAAAAACCGAAAAAAACAGGTGGCAAGATTCCCTGAAGGTCCGAAATTTATAAGGGTTACAGTCGCAGCAGTCAGGAAACCACAGGTTCGGTGTGTGCTGCATGTATTGTCCCAAAGTCCTAGGAGCAAGTGTGGGTACTGATGGGACAACTGGATCAGGGGCTGGGGTAGACATATCGTCCAGACGAAGCGAGATTGTTTGGAATACGGGCCTTCTATAATGTTAGGGATGGTCAGGGACGCACACAAGACACGGACAAGTGGGGCCCTGACACTGATCCAAGCCTCTGTCCCTGCCTTTTGGGGAATCCGACTCCTAAACAGGCCGGCCCCAACCAGAAGACTCAAGGCTACACTGAGCAGAGTGCACAGACAGAGACAAACAAACAAAGAACACAAAAGCCGTAGTCGGACGGTCCGAGTCAGTAACAGGGCAGGCAACGCGGTACAAAATCGTGAGGCAAAGGGAGAAACCAGAAACAAAGCAGAGATCAGTAGCACAGAGAAACGACAATAGGACAGGCTAACTATAGAGACAAGCAGTATAGCAGGCATCGAGAAGAGGAAGCAGTGGCTATATATAGGAAAAGGGTGGAAGTAGAGGAGCTAGAATAGGTGGAAGAACCTGTCAATCCAGAGAGCTGATTAACCCCTATGAGTGCTGGAGGATTTCTGGCCAAGGCGTCGACCAGAAATCAATCAAGATATAAGGCTACAGGGAAGTGTTCACACAAAGGAGGCAAGGTCGCAGTTATGATCGCCGCGGCCGTGGCCGGCGACCAGGGCCAAATGGCACGGACGTGACATTTAGATTGTTTGATGACCTGCTCTAGCTCACCCAGTGTTATAGGCTTGTCTAAGAAAGTTTTCTGCTCTTCCGTAAGGAAGGATAAGTCTATCTGTGAGAAGAACCCCGTAACTTCCAGGGTGGAAACCGGTGGTGTGGAGCCATCCCTTCCAATGTTGTATAGGGAGCTGTAGCAGTCTGAGAAAGAGTTCACTATTTGCTGAGGATTGTATATCCTCTGTTTCTCTGATGTGGTTAGGTAATCTATTTTGGACTTAGCCTGAAAAGCCTTCACTCTTCTAGCTTCTAGCAGTCTCCACTGAGATAGAAATGCCATCTGCTCTTAGTTAAATAGTGCTCATATTTTCTTAGACTGGCTTTTTAAAGTTGCATTTTGTACTCTTTAAGCTCATCTTCCACATTCTTATTAGGGGAGGTTTTAAGTGTAGCCTCTAAGTTTTCAATGTTGTCAAAGAGAGTGTTTAATTTACTTTTTCTCTTCCTTCTTACCCTGGAGGCTATAGCGATTTGGATTCCTCTAATATGGGCTTTATGGACACAACACAGAGAGCTAATTGAGGGTGCAGTAGGAGCATTTATTTCGAGTGCCCTCGTTATTTCTGCAACAACATCTGCAGACTTTAACAAAAAATGGTTAATCCGCCAAGGGAGGACTGCAGGGGGGGGCAAATCTGTTTCGAATTGTCATAAAAATTGGAGCATGATCTGACCAGGTCCTAACCCTGATCTCCGAAGACATTACATTAGGTAGGGCTGTTCTGTCAACTAGAAAAAAGTATATCCTAGAGTAAGACTGCTGAACCACAGAGTAGAACGAATAATCCTTCTACCCGGGGTGTGAATATCGCCAGTGATTGTGCAAGTGTTCCTCTCGGAGGACATCTCGAAGCTCTGGCACCTCCCGAGGACTTGTCCCAATACCTGTCAACAACCATATTAAAGTCACCACAGACTATCAAATTGGATGGCGTCAGCCTTTTGGCCTTCAGGATTGTTTTGGTTATGAAAGACCATTGGCGAACATTGGGAGCATATAATGAGAAAATAGTATATGCGAGGGAATTTAGGGTACATCTCAGAATAATGAATCGACCTTTGTCATCTATAACTGAATCTAGGAGTTTAAAAGCTATGGTATCTTTTATGAGTATGGCTACCCCCGCCTTCTTCGTATCTAGAAAAGAATGATAGATTATAGGCAATCACCTATGATGCAAACGACCCGAATCCACCGCAGTAAGATGAGTTTCTTGTAAACAGATCATTTCTGCCGGGGACTTAAGAATGTCCCTCCAAAGTAGAGAACTTGTGAGTTCAGACCATTTACGTTCAGGGACATAAGTTTAATACCCATCTTGCTTTGATAGGAAGTTTAGGTGATGCAGTATACTTGAGAAGGAAAAGGACGGCTGTGCTAGCTAGGTGTCAAATTATGAATGCTCTAAAAAACATTAGGATTGGCAGCGAAACAAAAAAAAGGCTGTATACAACTTACAGCCAACAAATGAAGAATGAAAAAAACATATGCTAACAATAACATGAGAATCAGATTTCCAATGGAACGGAAATGTCAGTGGGATAAAGTTCACTGCAGGACTCTGCAAGGCAAAAGAATGGACAGCAGAGATCAACACTAGTAAAAATACACACTAGGGATCGAAAAGGAGAAAATTGGCCTAGTCAGTCAGGTACTCAGACGAGTTTGCTGACGTCTCTGTTTCTCTGACGACAGGGGAGAGATAACCAATTTGACAGGGAACCCCCAATGGTAGTTAATATTATTATCCCTCAAGATCTTTGTGTAGGGTAGGAATTCCTTTCTGCACAGCATTGTGCCTGCTAAGTCTAGGAAAATGGATAAATTAGAGAATCTTTCCTGTAGAGTTGACTCTTTCCTCAAAGCTCTTAGAAAGTCGTCCTTCATGCGAAAGAAATGGATTTTGGCGATCAAGTCTTGGGGAATGAAGGACAGAATGTGTTTAGGCTTAGGCAGCCTATGAATCCTATCTACTGTGAGATCCAGTGAGGAGGCTTCAGGAAGGACAAGCACCATTAACCCCTTAAGGACCCGGCGTTTTTTTTTATTGACACGTTCGTTTTTCCCTCCTCGCCTACCCAGAGCCATAACTTTTTTATTTTTCCACCTACATAGACACATGAGGGCTTTTATTTTGCTGGACAAGATGTACTTTCTAATGGTGTTATTCACTATGCTATAGAATATACTGGGAAACCGCAAAAAATTTCCAAGTGGTACAAATTGTGAAAAAAATTATTTTCACCATGTTTGTGGGGGTTTTGCTTTTATGGCGTTCAATCTTCGGTCAATACAATGTGTTATCTGTATTCTACAGGTTGATACACGTCCGGCAATACCAAACATGTAGGGTTTCCGTTATGTTTTGGTACCATAAAAAAATTCCAAACTTTTTCTATTTTTGAAATTTGCGCCGCGGCGTCAGTTTGTGTGACCAATAACTTTTTTGTACTAACACCTATGGACGTCAGTGAGGGTGAATTTTTTGCGGGCCGAAGTGTACTCTGTATGGCTAGCAGTTTGGAATGCATGCGACTTTTTTGATCACTTTTATTCCATTTTTTAAGTGCCGTAAAATGACCAAAAAACGCTATTTTGGCGTTTGGAATTTTTTCTTCTACGGTGTTCTGCGTAGGGGATAATGTTATATTTTTATAGATCATACTTTTTCGGACGCGGCGATACCAAATATGTGTAACTTTTTTAATATTTTCTTGTTTTTATTTGTAAAATGGGGAATGGGTGGCGATTTCAACTTTTAATACTTTTTTTTGTACTGTAAAACTTAATTTTTTTATTTTTTTTTACTTTAACATTGAGGCCACCCATGGTGCTTGACCACTAGGTGGTATGATTGTCAATACAGTACATAGGCAATACATTCGACTATACCAAGATGGCGGTTTCCCCACTTCCTGTCTGCGGGCGGAAGTGGGTCAAACCAGGACATGGAAGTGACAGGAGCCTTCCCAAGGCTCCCCGCTGCCATGTCCGGGGGTCGGATTGCTGCAGCTATGCTGCGACGGTGCCAATCACCCTCAAGATCGGTGCGGGGCACCGATCTTAATTCATTCATACGCCGCGGCCATCGGTGTCTGATGGGTTAAACAGCGCGGGGCGGGCGATGCTGCCCATTTGCGCTATAACACCCGGCGGCTGTGCGGGGGGGTCGCGGAGCAATCCCCCTGCAAAGCCCCTTATGGACCTTGGAACGTACTCATACGTCCAGGGTCCTTAAGGGGTTAAACCTGTTAGGAAGGGAAGGTGTTGATCGGAGCTGATTGATTCCGGGATACCTCTTATACAGATGTTATTCTGCCTGGAGCAATCCTCAAAATCCATTACTTTTTCAGATAACTTTTGGACCTCATCTTCTAAAGCTGAGTTAGCATATATTAACAGATTGTGAGAAGCTACAAATTCTCCTAGTTTCATTTCGATATGTTCTGTTCTGGAGACTAGTGAATGAATATCTCTCCTTAGGTCTCCCATCATGTGTTTAAAATCTGACTGGAGGTTTTCCCTGAATGAAGCAAACAGCCAGTTTAGGGTGGCTTCCGCAGAAGTACTGACTCTCCATATAACCCGATTCGGAGCGTGAAGGCGTCGGTGACGTAAGAGGGGGATGGGTTGCCTCCTCCTGTTGTCGTGTATTGGATGGCAAGTTCTTGAAGAATTCTGTAAGTTTCATAGGTTTCTGCGGTTTGTTGTTTCGTTTAGATGTTTCTCCCATTGTTTTGGGTTATGGTAGATAGAGACAGGGCCCAGAGATGTACACAGTATACACTGTGTTCCAAATTATTATGCAAAAAGTGTTTAGGAGTGATAAGGTAAGAATTTTGTTATTTGTCAGTTAAACTCATTGATGGTAATGTGTGTCAGGGCTCTTTATATCACTGAAAGCATTTGCAGATACCTGTGCTAATTAGTTTGGAAAGTGTGTCCAATTAAAGGCAAGACTACTTAAGAAGGCTGTCCCACATTATTAAGCAACCTACATTTTCAGCCAAAATGGGAAAGAAAAAGGATGTGTCAGCTGCTGAGAAGCAACAAATTGTGGAGTGTTTAGGTCAAGGCATGACTATAATCAACATTGCCAAGACACTTCATTGTGATCATCGCACAATCAAGAAGTATGTAGCTGATTCACAGCACATACGTGTGCGTGCTGGTAGCGGAAAATTGAGGACTCTTTCCAACAGGCAATTACGTCATGTTAAAAGAGCAGTTGCAAAAATGCCTTTTCATAGCAGCAGACAAGTTTTTGAAGCTGCTGGTGCCTCCAACGTTCCCTGAACAACAAGATGCAGGGTCCTTCAGAGGTTTGCAGCTGTGCGTAAGCCATCCTGTCGACCTCCTCTATCCACTGCACACAAGCAGAAACGGCTCCAGTGGGGCAAACAATACATGAAGACTGACTTCAAAACTGTTTTGTTCACCGATGAGTGCCGTGCAACGCTCAATGGTCCAGATGGATGGAGTGGAGGATGGCTGGTTGATGGACACACCATGCAAACACATCTACGGTGCCAACAAAGAGGAGGTGGAGTAATGTTTTGGGCTGGAATCATGGGAGAGAGATTGTTGGCCCCTTTAGAATCCCTGAAGGTGTAAAGATGAACTCCATAATGTATGTGGAGTTTCTCAAACAGCACTTCCTGACATGGTTCAAGAAGAAGAACCGTGCATTCCGCAGCAAGATCATTTTCATGCATGATAATGCACCGTCTCATGCTGCAAATAACACATCTGCATCTCTGGCTGCTATGGGCATAAAAGGGGACAAACTTATGGTGTGGCCCCCATGCTCCCCTGACCTCAACCCCATTGAGAACCTCTGGAGCATCATCAAAAGGAGTGTCTATGATGGCGGGAGGCAGTTCACATCTAAGCAACAGCTCTGGGAGGGTATTCTGTCCTCATGCAAAACAATTAAAGCAGAAACCATCCAAAACCTGACAAATTCAATGGACGAGAGAGTTCAGAAGCTCATTTCGAACAAGGGGTCCTATGTGCACATGTAACATCACCTATAATAAAGTTTTGACTTGAAAACTGTTTGATTTCAGTTTGTAATAACCTGCTAATGCTTATAATTTCACAAATGACCATTTTTTTGTTCGTTATAAAAATGAAAAGGTTGAAAACTCTGCTGTGCATAATAATTTAGAACATGCATTTTGAGTGCATTTTGATTTTTTTTTGTATAAAATATATTATCATCATAGGCAGTTTGTTCAAAAGCCATTCAATTATTCTCTAATAGTTGATGACTGGAAAATTACAGTGACTGGAATTCATATAGGTAATTTTGGAAAATAAGAGAAAATATTATTTGCATAATAATTTGGAACGCAGTGTAGGACTGTCATGTTGGATGTGAATCGTAAGGGAAATCGGTCCTTTTTAGAGCCGCGTTGTGTATAAGTCACAAGGAGTCCAGAGGATAATAATAGACTCCAGGAGGTTGTAGCGTGGATCTTTGTGTGGACACCACAAATAGCAGCACTTTGTCTCTACCACTGGGAAGTGGACTGTTGATTTATATAATGAAGTCCAAAGTGACTGGCAAACCAAAAGGAGTGGAAGCGCTCCACCTTCATCCAATTATAAAGAGCTTAAGTTGAAAGGTATATCAGAGAACTTAGGTTCTGTTAAGAAAATGGCTAGAGATGGGCGAATTTCTCAAAATTCGGTTCGCTCACTTCGCCGAATTTTCCGACAAAAAATAACTTTGTTCCGAATTACTTCGGGACGAATCACGTTAAAAAACCAGCTATTTCGAGGCTGCACAGAGCCTGCAGGGTGCTGTAGAACGTTATGCCATGCTTAAATATGCAAAGGGAGCTAGGTCTTCATACAATGTTGTGTTTCAGTATGACACACACATGACTGCCGCCGCTATTAGAATAGCTTCACTCTAAAATTCCCTGGGCACTTAAGAGGGCTAAACTGACCAAAAAACTGACGCAGGAATGTTGCCTGATAAAGTCATGCCAGCGAAAGCTGGAAAAAAACAAGCTGAGCGCTCAGGTGGCAAAATTAGTGACACAGCAGCATAAGGTCAGACAGTGGCACAATGACATCCTGGAGGTGGCAAAAACAGGAGTAGACCACAGAGTGGCGCACTGATAGAGAGTGGAGGTGACGGCGGCAGCAGCATGAGGTCAGACAGTGGCACAATGACATTCTGGAGGTGGGCAAAAAAGGAGTAGGCCACAGAGTGGCACAATGACACAGTGTGGAGGTCACGGCAGCAGCAGCATGAGGTCAGGCAGTGGCACAATGACATTCTGGAGGTGGCAGAAACAGGAGTAGGCCACAGAGTGGCACAATGACAGAGAGTGGAGGTGACGGCGGCAGCAGCATAAGGTCAGACAGTGGCACAATGACATTCTGGAGGTGGCAAAAACAGGAGTAGGCCACAGAGTGGGACAATGACACAGTGTGGAGGTCACGGCAGCAGCCACAGCAGCAGCATGAGGTCACGCAGGGGCACAATGACATTCTGTGGCCTACTCCTGTTTTTGCCACCTCCAGAATGTCATTGTGCCACTCTGTGACCTACTCCTGTTTTTGCCACCTCCAGAGTGGCAAAATGACACAGTGTGGAAGTCACGGCAGCAGCCACAGCAGCAGCATGAGGTCAGACAGTGGCACAATGACATTCTGGAGGTGGAAAAACAGGGAGTAGGCCACGAGAGTGGCACAAAGACAGAGAGTGGAGGTGACGGCGGCAGCAGCATGAGGTTCAGACAGTGGCACAATGACATTCTGGAGGTGGCAAAAAAAAGGAGTAGGCCACAGAGTGGCACAATGACAGAGAGTGGAGGTGACGGCGGCAGCAGCATTAGGTCAGACAGTGGCACTATGACATTCTGGAGGTGGCAAAAACAGGAGTAGGCCACAGAGTGGCACAATGACACAGTGTGGAGGTCATGGCAGCAGCCACAGCAGCAGCATGAGGTCAGACAGTGGCACAAATACATTCTGGAGGTGGAAAAACAGGAGTAGGCCCAGAGTGGCACAACGACAGAGAGTGGAGGGGACGGCGGCAGCAGCATGAGGTCAGACAGTGGCACAATGACATTCTGGAGGTGGCAAAAACAGGATTAGGCCACAGAGTGGCACAATGACAGAGATTGGAGGTGACGGTGGCAGCAGCATGAGGTCACACAGTGGCACAATGACATTCTGGAGGTGGCAAAAACTGGAGTAGGCCACAGAGTGGCACAATGATACAGTGTCTAGGTCACGGTGGCAGCAGCATTAGGTCAGACAGTGGCACAATGACATTCTGGAGGTGGCAAAAACAGGAGTAGGCCACAGAGTGGCACAATGACAGAGAGTGGAGGTGACGGCGGGGAGCAGCATGAGGTCAGACAGTGGCACAATGACATTCTGGAGGGGCAAAAACAGGAGTAGGCCTAGAGTGGCACAATGACAGAAGAGTGGAGGTGACGGCGGCAGCAGCATGAGGTCAGACAGTGGGACAATGACAAATTTGGAGGTGGCAAAAACAGGAGTAGGCCACAGAGTGGGCACAATGACAGAGAGTGGAGTGACGGCGGCAGCAGCATGAGGTCAGACGTGGCACAATGAACATTTTTGGAGGTGGCAAAAACAGGGTAGGGCCCCAGAGTGGCAACAATGACAGAGAGTGGAGGTGACGGCGGCAGCAGCATGAGGTCAGACAAATGGCACATGACATTTGGAGGTGGCAAAAACAGGAGTTAGGCCATAGAGTGGGACAATGACACAGTGTGGAGGTCATGGCAGCAGCCACAGCAGCAGCATGAGGTCAGACAGTGGCACAATGACATTCTGGAGGTGGCAAAAACAGTCGTTGGCCCAGAGAGGCACAATGACAGAGAGTGGAGCTGACGGCGGCAGCAGCATGAGGTCAGACAGTGGCACAATGACATTTTGGAGGTGGCAAAAGCAGGAGTAGGCCACAGAGTGGCACAATGACAGAGAGCGGAGGGACGGCGGCAGCCAGCATGAGGTCAGACAGTGGGACAATGAACATTTTTGGAGGTGGCAAAAACAGGGGGGAGGTCACAGAGTGGCACAATGTCACAGTGTGGAGGTCCCGGCAGCAGTCCCCGCAGCAGCATGAGGTCAGACAGTGGGACAATGACATTCTGGAGGTGGCAAAAACAGGAATAGGCCGCAGAGTGGCGCAATGACAGAGAGTGGAGGTGACGGCGGCAGCAGCAATGAGGTCAGGGCAGTGGCACAATGACATTCTGGAAGTGGCAATAACTGGAGTAGGCCACAGAGTGGCACAATGATACAGTGTGGAGGTCACGGCGGGAGCAGCATGAGGTCAGACAGTGGCACAATGACATTCTGGAGGTGGCAAAAACAGGAGTAGGCCACAGAGTGGCACACTGACAGAGAGTGGAGGTGACGGCGGCAGCAGCATGAGGTCAGACAGTGGCACAATGACATTCTGGAGGTGGCAAAAACAGGAGTAGGCCACAGAATGGCACAATGACACAGTGTGGAGGTCACAGCAGCAGCCACAGCAGCAGCATGAGGTCAGACAGTGGCACAATGACATTCTGGAGGTGGCAAAAACAGGTGTAGGCCACAGAGTGGCACAATAACAGAGAGTGGAGGTGACGGCGGCAGCAGCATGAGGTCAGACAGTGGCACAATGACATTCTGGAGGTGGCAAAAACTGGAGTAGGCCACAGAGTGGCACAATAATACAGTTTGGAGGTCACGGCGGCAGGAGCATGAGGTCAGACAGTGGCACAATGACTTTCTGGAGGTGGCAAAAACAGGTGTAGGCCACAGAGTGGCACAATCACAGAGAGTGGAGGTGACGGCGGCAGCAGCATGAGGTCAGACAGTGGCACAATAGTTTCATAGTTTCATAGTTTGTAAGGCTAAAAAAAGACAAC